>JADWOT020000003.1:1616504-1648504 GCA_036345935.2 Taenia hydatigena
TGGCTAAGTCAGGCCTTCTAGGGTGTCTGTACGAAGTGGTGCATCGGCATTAAATATCCCAGAAATTGGAATCGTAGTTGCTGGTGGCTTTTGTCAGGATAATCGACAAATGATGGAATCAAGACATGCTGAAACATTGGTCGAGAATGCGAAGCATGGGAGCGGGTGACGATGGATCAAGCTCAACCCGACGTTACAGGAACGCAGTCGTGCAGGGGTGGCCTACTTCAAAGGATGCGTAGTGGTTGCAGGAGTGGACTTTGAGTCAAGTGCTGAATGCCTTCCACTGGCATCGATGGAACTAACGAATGCTCAGTGGACTCGTCTTCAAGCATTTGACGTCTTTCTGCCTCCACTTACAACTCTTGTCTCAGTCAACAACGCATTGATATTGTTACGGTGGCCAAAGAATGGGTTTGACGACGAGGAGTATCCAAAGAACCCAAGACTGTTAGGAGGTGTAACCCCTGCAGGCTCATTCTTAACCGGACCTAGGAGACAAATAAAGGCTCACTTTAGACATGAGTTTTGTGCAAACATTATCGTCATTATCTTTGCTGTACAGACACTAATATTCTCAGTGAGCTTGTCAATTTCACAACCAAGAGGATGACCGAAAGACTATAGGTAGAGGGATGCTCTTGGGCAAAGTAAAACTTCCTCACGAATATGGACAAATATGGAAAAATATCATGGTCATTTAAACAAATTTACTAGCATGCTTTTATCATTATCACACCTCCCTGCAGAGTGGGTAATCCACACCGTACTTGTTATTGAAAGACCTAACAGAGCCCTAAAAACATGTTTTACATGCCAAGTAATCATCCATGTGTTCCATCGCAAACCTCAAACTAATCCTCTGCTTTCAACACAAACACACCTCTTCGAGTGCTCCTGGCCGGTGGGCAGTTTCGTCATCACCAAAACGAGAATGTGTACATCACAGGGAAGTGCATTTTCAACGAATGCAACAAAAGCAGAAGCAGTGTTTCCCATAGTCTAAACAGTTTGTTGATGTAATGCGTCTGGTCAGACAAGTCGGTCAGCATCAATTGCTCCTCACGAAAATGCCATCAGAAGCATAGGCAGAATGTGATTTCGCATAAGGCAGTACCTCCACCCCATACAGCTGAAGCGCATATCACCCAAATGAAGTTGTGGTATTCCATTGACTCGACACCTGTCCACGTTCAGATACGCTCTCTTATGTTATGTGTCCTCGAAGGTGGAACGATCTTCAGTTTATGATGGTTTCCACACCCTAATGGGTCAAAGACACGGCCATTAGCCATACGCTGTTGCAAATAGAACAGATGAGGGAGGCGTGAATGCATTTTATAATGCACACATCCTTGTACCATCAATCCTACTTTCGAATTAATCTCCTCAGCTTTGCCAGCTAAGAAAACGACATTTTCACTTTTACTAGCAATTGCAGACGCCCAAAATTGATCAGAAGAAGCTGCAGTGTGTGGTGAAGTGAATGTTTGGCTCCCCTTCACCAGCCTCCTCGATTCCCCCTTTCTTTAGAAGGCGTTAGCCGATGTTGTCCACTTGACACGCAGAAGATGTTATGCGACAAACATTTATACAGTCAGTACGTGTTCGTTTGAATGTACAATTTTGGCGAGAAGTGATCAGAATGCACGAGCTTTGTGATAGGACGGATGACGTCAGCTCCTTGGAAGGAAATGAAGCCCTATCACACAAAACCAAGCCCCACGGAATCTATTGCAATAACAGCAGAGGCGCGGTCTTAGACTACTCCTCTTTGCTGTGAATTCTGCTTTAATTTTTGGCAAAATAAGGAATCGTCTTGTCTTGCAACCATGGTTATCACGTGATGGATTATGCACTGACTAGGAGGCGATGTAATGCGGATTTCTTTGTGCACACCACCTTCGCTGACACTACTCAGTGCGCACGAATGCCGTGGCACGATGGACGCCATCTAACCCCAAAGAAGGCCTGCACCCGAAACGAGCATCCCACTGGCAACCGACCGCCCTCCGCAATACATGGATAGAAAGTGAATCTCAGATGGTTCCATGCCAGATGGTGCTGCATCCGTCTTCGACGATCCGCCTTTTAAACCAACAGCCTGCATGATTACCAAGAGTTGACACCACCTCGATGTGCCAAATCGGGGTCTTTGGAGGTGCTACCATTCCCAGTGGATACGTCTTATCTTTCACTGCGTTGACTTTTGTCCGCTAATCATGTGTGTCTGCAAGGTTTGCTTTTGAATCGGGTTTGGTTGCCAAGTAGGTTCTAAAATGTGGTAATATGACTCGCCATTATGGAATAACGGCCATTCCTGACGAAGGGTAGGTCTGAGGAACTAAAGTCGCAGTTATACTACTGAGAGCACTCTAAATAGCCCCGACTGTCAAACAAAATAGCAAATCTCTGCACTCAGATTAATTGGAAGCATTGCATTTCAGCCTTTTAATGTACCCACCTCCGAACTGAGGGATGATTCAAGAGAAATTTGCTGTGCCAGGACCTGACAAGGACATCTTGGCCCAACCATGGCATCCACTCGAGTGCCTTCAGTCGAGCAGTATTTTTGCAGGCATCATATCGGAGGGCATCATAAGTCTGATGTAAGTTAGTTGACTAGAAGTGATGGGTTGGATTTTAGAGCAGCTTTTTCGAAAGAGAAGATCTCAAAGTGTGATATCATGCAAGGTTTACAAATGCTATGCGCAGGAAAAGCACAACCACGCGTTGGCAACTTCATTTGGCAGTCTTATTGTGGGATTGCACACCTCCACTTCCCTCCGGATGTCTTTTGGTCAAAATCCCACTACCGCGTGATTTGCAGACTTCAGAGCATTTAAAGAAAAACTTAATTAATAACAAACAACATATATTTATGTATTTATAGATAACTGGACTACAACTATCATGACAATTATACTCCACAACTCGACCGTCCCCTAAGTATAGCGTTTAATGATTTGAAGTTGAAATCATTCTAAGGAAATAATGAGCCACCGATATCAAAGATTGCTAACATTATGCACCATAGATTGTATCCATAAGGCATATGCTTAATCGAGAATCCGCTTGCTAAATTACAAGATGAAAGAAGACAAATTCAACAACCTTTCTTCAACTGTGATAGCAAAATTAATATTACCAACTCCGTTTGGCACATTTCGCATCGGCACTACATATATGCGACGCTTGGGCCCAACGTCACAAATATGTGACATGTGTGGGTCAGCAATAAGTAAGTTTTGTCTCGTACATCAGGAGCGGATCTTTGTAGTCTAGTGCTGTAGGTGTAGGAACGTCATTATCTAAGTTGAACAATTTCATTCTTTTTGGTGTTTCGCACCATAACCTTAAGAGTGGACTCACTATGACAGATAAACATAATCTTACAGCAGGATCAGCTCGAATCACACTTCAAGTATGTCATTATCATCTGCCGTTTGTTCTCAAGAGAGACGAAAAGACAGGAAATGCCTCGTTAAAAATGCAAATTAAGGAACGTGAAAATCTAAATGCAATGCCAGTCTCCTCGTAAATTCCAAATGATTTGACGGTTTCTGGGTAGCAAAGAGGAAGATTGTCTTGAGGATTGTGCATCACTTTCACCGAGTTATGTACGCTATAATGAGGGGAATCAAACTCTGCATAACACCCGATCCTGCCAAAAAGGCCAAATCCAGTGAATTTCAAACAAAACAAGCAAGACTGCCTTCTTTACGCATTTCGCTTTGCTGGTGTCAAGGCAGTGGCAATTCACTGGGAAAATACTATTTGAAATCAAGTGAAGGCGAGGACCACCTCAAAGAATTACCATTGGAGGTGATGACGACACACGGTAATGGGTCTTTTTAACCTCCAATCCCTACGGTAGAAGACGGAAGCGAGTGGAAGCGATGGTGACCATAAAGCAGACAAAGCAACGTGACTCACAGGTTGACATTGATGCGAACACGAGGGCAGGTGCTTGCACTCGGGATCAAGTCCACAACGGCATAACTGACGACACCTTGAAGGCTATTTGAAGCAGCAGTTTGTGCGCGAAATGAGATAAATGGCTAAAGTGAGTAAATTTGCTTACAACCTGCTTCAATTTTCGCTACGCCCATTTTCGTAGTCGTTGTGACTGCTGAAGATCAACCTTGAGAACCCGCTTCTGCTGTAAGGTCGAACTGTTACAATTGTCTTCGGTACACGCACTCGCGACTAGTTTTAGCTGTTGCTGGTAGGGAGGAGTAATGAACTTCAGTGAAAGATTTTCCACTCCATGGAATGACTTTGCATCTTTATTTGCTGTTTGATGAAAGTGACAGACACATCTAGACCCATTACGGCGACGAATGCATTTGCCAACTGACAGGCAAGTGGAAGTTCACTAACCGCTACTGGTGACAGCGGACACTTTAAACGAAGTGGGCGCACGCCTTGTGTTTTGTGCCTCAGGTGCACGGATTCCTCGTTTCTATTTTGTCAATGGTATTTGAATGCTCGAAACATCGCATAACGATCCTTTTCCTTCAAGTGATTTAGTGATTGCATGAATTTCCCTTACCATTACGTGATGCAATTTATGCTTCTTTGGTAATAAGAGTCAGTTAGGAGAAGTTTGCGCATCGAAATGTTCTTTTAGCTGACTTATGATTCACTTCAAGGATGGTTCATTGATGCAGCTACTCGAGACTCCCTTGGAGGCAGAAGAAGACTTAATGCTTGGGCAGAATAGATGCATTCGGCAAACAGAAAGGATTCGGGACTGCTGGCATGGTTCGGAGACCATCCCATCCGGCTAGGGCAGCAATGTGGCCACCCAAGTAACCGCAACTGACATCGGTGGTCAAACAAGCAAAGTATTACAATGGCTTAGCATTGTGTCAATACAAAACACTTAATAAAAGCACATTTTTCCGCCCTATATTCCACACTTTTTTGACACATGATGACCACCCCATGGGGTAATTTTTAGTTTTCCTTCAAAAATGCCGAACGTTAGAAGGAAACTTTGGAATTTGGCAAAACAAATTAGTGTATTGGAAATGTGAAACCAAAATCCTTGAACTGAAAATGTTTTAACGTTCTTCCGGCGTTTCTCTTGCCACCAGAAGATAAGACCATTTGAAATCTTTCAGCTCACATAATGGCTTCCATTCGAAATTGGCCAACGGTTGGTTCTGCAAGGGTTACAACATTATTAATTACTTTTGTGTAGTTAAGTAGTGAATGGAACCTAATAATTTACCTCCTCAGTGGGTAAAAATTCATAGAATCTGCTCGTCGAATAGTCGGATACTATAATAAAAAGGTTAATAAATTTAAGTAATTTGATCAAACAATTTATGGTTCCACAGGATATGAACACAACACTTACCTAGCATTATCAATCTGTTGTTGAATGAGACAAGAGATGTCAATGGCCAGATAAAGTAAGGAATATGAGTGGAAAAGCAAGACTTTTGAATTCCATTAAGACGAGTCCACTGAGCGTTCGCCTGTTCGATCGATGTCAGTGGAAGGCATTCGGCACTCGACTCATAATCCCCTCCAGCAACCACAACGCATCCTTTGAAGTAGGCCACTCCTGGACTACTGCGTCCCTGTAACATCGGATTGAGCTTGATCCATCGCCATCCACTCCCATTCGCCGCATCTTCTACCAATATTGCAGCTTCTCTTGATTTTATTACCATTTCTGAGTTATCTTGATAACCACCAACAACCACGATCCCAATTTCTGGGATGTTTAACGCCGATGCACGACTTCGTGCAGGCAGCATATCAGGGAGTTTGGTGAGCCTAGATTGTTGACTCATCCTAATCAAACATACCTGCCACTGTCAATGTCCAATTTTTCACAAGTGGAAAAGTGCGTTTCACCAGACCGGCCGCCAAAAATGAAAATCGATTCATTTCTCGACGCAACAGCAGGCAATTCGCGTTGCTGTGTTGTTTGAAAAGTCTTATGGGAAGTAGAACCATCTTGGTAATTTACAGACATCACACGCCATCCGGAGTCAACACGCTTAACGAAACATACTCTACCTAAAAAGCAAGACGATGAGACCATAAATTTAATTTTACCGTCCAATGCAGTCGCTTTTCCACGGGAAGGAACTTCAAAACTGAACGATTCGTCCGGTTGCAACTGCGGCACAGTCGTTAGAAACCGGGACTCTGTAACATCATTGTAGCCGTAGATCATCAGCAACTCTCTAAAAGTTTTCAAAAATTGGTCATAGAGTGGCAGTGAAAAATGGCATGAAGGTTGCGAAAAGGGACAGTTTGACAGAATCCTATGGCTAAAAATCGGAGCACTTATCGAATCGCCTAGTCGGTTCTTTGGGAGGGCGGTTATTGCTATACTAAAAGTGATTCACGTACTTTCTTTGTGGCCGGCAGTTGGAGACAGGCCGAATCCTCCGTCCCACCCATTTCTCATTTCGCCTTATTACAAATCTTGGCGGAGCACGTTTTGGCGGAACATCAGCTTTGGAACAGTCACAAAAATAAAGGAAAAGATAACTCAGAAGTAAGAACTACACAATGCTGAATAGTGTCATCAACTCAACCAATTCGCACCTATGACTCCCAAATAAATTTGTCCATCCACTCCGTATTAAATCCTTCAACACGCATTAATGCATCTACCCGCCCATTTTGCATCCATTTCATCCTTTCATCCATTAATTAAATCTCTTTTATTTACCACAAAGCCATTCGCCCCTTGTCCATGTCCGCGTCTCTTCTTTAGTCTTACAGTCGTCTATTGAAATTGCTCATCCATGAATCTCACGTCCTTTAAACCATCCTCCCATTCACTGTGCTTACCTTTACGGAACTGTTTTCCGTACCTCTCCACAAGGGTCCAGTATTCGCTTTGACATTGTGGGGACAGCCCTGTCAACTCAACCCTCGAAATCATCTTCTCAAACACCTTTGCCTTTTCATTAAGGTCACACCCATCAAGGCCTGCTTCAAGCCAATTGCGAATGGCTCGGAACTTTGTTTCCTCACTCACGCATTTCAGCCGGTTGCTTTCCAGTAGCATCTCGAAGTACTGTGCTGCCGTCTGCATCAGCAGCCCCCTTCGCAAGCACACATCTTCAAAATGTTCCGCCATCATTGGAATGCATGGTTCCATCAATCCACGGTTCAACGTAGCATTGGCTATGGACCAAACCTCTGCCACATTGTCTAGAGAAATTCTTTAGTCAGTCAGGTTTTAACTCTGAAAAGACTTCTCCCACCTCGTTCTTATGAACTCCACACACCAAGAGACGATTCTCTTGCAGCCGAGATTGTGTGCCAGAAGGTACAATCTCGTGGCATTTCCAGCAGAGATTGTAATTCTGCCCGTGTATGCGTAGTCGACGACAGCCTCGACAATACTAAGAGCGGGTTAATGAAGGAAGTGATGTGCACGTACTCTGCAGAAAAGCGTTTCCATTGTGTTGTCGCTCCATCTTGTTGAGTGGTCAGTGCTCTAAAAAAAAGTGGGAACCTGGCTCCTAGAACCAGTTTATGTGCATTCACACATTTCCCATCCTTTGTCTAGAAGTTGGAGCATGAAACCAATGTGCATAACCTCACCCTAATTCGTAGATCAGTGAGTTTTCCTTGTTCACGGAATGTGGCAATTCTGTGAATAAGAAACAATTCGGCATTATCATCAGATTTCTCCACTCTCTCCATCTTTCGCTCAGGAATTGAGATGTAAAAAGGTGGTAAAGTGCTTTTTATGTTTAAGCCGAGATGTGGGCGTGAATGAGTGAAGGAATGTAAACGTGGTGCGCATTGGTTGAGGAGCCTCAGGTAACCTGGAGGAAACCAAGAGATTGGCTGCAATGCACAAGTGGTGGGTAAACCAGACCAGCGCCAACTGACATTCCAATGTGTGTTTTGAGTGTTCTCGTAAATGTGGTAATTGAATTTGCAGGCTTAAGTCATCCTTGCTTCTTCATGACAAGCCTTGACGTGATGCGAGAAGGGCGTATGCTGCGGCTCGGATGATTTGCGGCGACCTTGACAGAGAGATTGGAAATGGATCTTAAAAACTGCTTTTGAGGTGACACCACCCGTAGTCGTGATTCCTCTGAGAACGCTTGTAGCAGAGATGCTTGCATGAAGGCGTTCCTTACGTGTATCCGTGTTACGGGCCTCAATTATGCAAAATAGCAATTAAATGTGCCCCTATGTGGCGTCACCTATTTGCATTGTAGGTTCATTAAGCTCCACTAATAAAAATTTTCCAACTGCCTTTCCCTATTCACCCACCACAAATGTTCCCACATGATTTACAGCGAAATGTATGTAGTTGTTTGCTCAGAATTACAAGCCTCTTGCAATAAGTCAGCTAACACTTTGCTAACCCAGAGAAATGGACATGCCGACGCACAAGTGGCCTCCAAATACTCATTCATTCCCTTCATTACCAACCAGCGATTTAGTTACTTGGAGAAAAACCCATCAGAAATTCATTTTTACCATAAAATTGCGACTAAGTTAGTGCTGACACTGTTTTTCATTCGCCGTCGCTGTCAACCTGTCAATGCCCCCAAAACCATTCCAAGTCTACGATCACTCAGGTCATTTTTGTCCCAACTCACAGACACACAGCTCCTCCAGGGTGAGCGATGTGCTAAACGTCGTCCGGATGTTAAATGAGTGCTCTTCCTGGTAATGTGTGCATTTTAATAAATGTTATCCACTCTCAGGAGGGTTTCGTGGCAGCCTACAAAGCGAGAGGGCGACGTGAGCCAAATATCGGCGCATCCGGAGGCAGTAATCAAAGTGGAAGTGTGCGAATTCTTCAACTGACGCCTCATGCACTGGTGGCATTCATCAGTGGAGCAACGTCTGATTTTCTGCGTGTTATTCTTGCCTCTTGGCTCGAGCTTTATTTGAGCATCATACATTGTAGTTGTTCAAATAAACCGACTCACTTTTACTTCGTGTTTCAAGGTGAAGTGATAATGCTGGTACAGTCTTGACTGATGGACGATTCGGTGGCATCGAGTTCGAGAGGACACCCTCCAACCTGCTACTTACTATTCTTTTTAAAATCAAATTGAGTCGAGAAAACGCAGGTTGACCGAAGGCTCCTTTGTAAGATCACCACACCTAACTTGTGTCCCACTCTCACGTGACAGCGGATGTGTGCGGTGTGTTCAACCGTTGACACACTTACACCACTGTCCTGAGGTCCTTTTGGTTTCATTCAACGTCCCTCTCTCATGCAAATCCGAGGTTTGTAGAAGAGGCTTAGCAAACAAATGCATTGACGGAGGGTCGTAGAACAGAACTAGCTTCCCATAACCTCATCAAGTAGACATTTTAAGCGATATTTATAAAAGTGGAAACGTGAGTGGCAATTGTCATTTGAGGAATGCACAAATTTGCTGAGGTCCTTCCCCACCATCCAAATGCAGCAATATTTGGATCAGATTTCAACTCTTTCATTTGGAACCGCCAGCACTTATGCGGCCTTGCAGCCATGTCAGTGAACTCATACGACCCTTCTCTACGTCCCGAATGCATATTCCATCCCACTAGTATGGAGACTGAGAACTCACTAAATTGCAAATGATGGGAAAATTAGTGCCGATCCCATACAGAAGACCTAGAATCTGCTTATACAATCGAAAACTACTCCCATCATTGGTAGAATTGTTGTTACAACCAAACCACTCGAGGAGACCAACGTTGACGTTGGTGGACGCTTTCCTTTTCCATCCTACAAAGGAGACGTCACGGATCTGCGTGCCTCCTAGGCGGTCAAGCTTTCCGCTGCTCATTGCATGCTTCAGGATATTTGTTTCCTACAATGACGGTTGCAAATTCAAGAAGACACGTTTTTATGATCAACATTTAAACAAGTCTTGAAGAAGGATTTGGAACTCTTGTTGATGAGTGACCTCTTTTGAGTGGACTTAATCAACCTATACAAAGCGCGACTCCACTGGAACACTAACCGTTGGCCAAAGCATCCAACACCCAATACAGCTATTCGCACTAACATAAAACCAAAGCCCAATCTCTTCAACAGTTTACTCGCTCGGATCCACTTAGCCACACATTTCGAATCTTGAGCAAGTCATCCACGAGATCATACAAAACGGCCTATGCAACGAGTTCAACCATCAGTTTCGTTGTGCGTGCTTAGCTTCGACAATAATTCACATTTTAATATTATTAACCACATCTGCAAATAAAGAGCAGTAGTGGGTTTTCTACTCCACGACTTTCACAAAGCAGAGATTGTTCGAGTGCTAACATTGAAGCATATTAGCTCTGCATGGAGGTGAGTCACACCAACAGCTCTGCACTTGATTAATGGCAGCCACTCAACTTTCAGTGGGGTACAGCTAACAGTTCTCGATATTGTATTTTTTGAAGTGCAGCCTATTTTCACTTAACTCCTCCGCGATCATCACAATAATTCCATTATTATGCTGATAACATTGCTGCATGTAACTTTTTCGTTTTGTCGATTATGTAGTCACGTGTGCTTGTGATTGAATGCCAAACAGTCAGCCTTGCTTGGTCATACTGTTCTGCTCAGTGCGTTTCAACATACAGACAGCCTTTGTCTAGACTGATGTACTGATTTTTCAAAAGAAGAAACGATTTAGATTTAAAAACAGCACTCGAAGTATCATCATTATTGCCGATTTGCTACACGATTTGGAGGAAAATCTACCACCCTGAGAGAGTGAAATGACGTAAGGGTGCTACTGACTTGTTGTAAGTAGCACCTGTGTGAGCTGCTCACTGCCACACGATTCGATGGAGTTCAACCATCCGGCGCTAATACGCTGAAAATGGCCAAACCGCCTACACTGTGTCCAACATGTGCATATAATTATTGGCAAGGCGAACTTTTCCTAGCCCACCTCCGGCAAGGATCGTGGAATCCGCAACCACCTGATTCACCTCAACATTACGGTCAAGAGCTCTTTCACCAAACAGTCATAGTTTATAGGAAGAGGTGCAGAGGTTGACTGCGACCTGATTATTGCCTTGGTAAGAGAATCACTATGTCAGAATAGTACGAAATCCAAACTCGCTTACACCTTAAGTGTCATGAGCCCCATTAAACTCGGGATTCGCGAATACCATCCGCTCCTTCACCACGTGGTTCATTCAAACGATCCTCCCCTTCCATTCTACCACCCTTACTATGCGAAAATTGGCCACTTCTAGACTTTTTAATTACGAGCTAGGACGAGGGCGCCTTGGGCTCAGGACAACGACTACGCTGGTCCACAACCAGATTAAAACTTGTCCTCCCGCCTATCGCCCACAAGCACATTCAATGCACATTTGCAATAATATTGTCGGAAAATTTCAGTGATTTGTAGAAAGTCTGCAAGGAATGCAGGTGCGTTAGTCAATTATTTACTTGCAAAGAGAGACCCCAGATCGCGCTTTTCGCAGTACTCCTTCAGTTAAATCAACATGATTTCGTCCTATTGTGCCACATGGCATCGACGAATCGGTTGTAGCATCAAGTGGGGACATCAAGGAAACAAACACTTTGGGCAAACGGAAGAGACTGCGGCCACCTCCTCCGGCGAAGGCAACATTGCCAAACATGCCCCATCAACCGAAACTGAGAGTCAAATCAACAACAGATGACGCATAAGAGAAGTTCCAAAACGCATAATCTACTAACTTGTAAAAGCACCTGTCGCCTGTGCACTCATTCGCACGCTCGATGCCAACAAATGAAGCAAGTGAAGAAAGCACAACATGGCAAAGCAAAAGGAGAAAAAGGTGCTTCAGCAACCATCAAAGCCAGCATTTGGAGAGCAATGTCGGCCGTTCCAAAACTACCGTGGCATTTATCAGTGATTTGTTACAGGTCAGAAAGCATTTCGAGATTCGCCTTCACAACCACTACCACTGAAAGATGAGACTGAAATTAACAAACAGCTTCATCCTGACATTTAAAATACAGCTGACTGATCACTCTGATTTTCAAACTGAAAATCAACCATGGCAATTGCTTTCCCAGAATGCAATACACAAATCCGTCAAAGTAGGCAAATACTGGCCCATGATTGACAAGTTGTAGGCACATTGTGGTAAGCACACGCCAGTAACAACCTTTCAACGCAAAAAAGACAACAGTTAATTTCCATTCCCTGCCAAGGTCAATTCCACTTTGACGGAATTTGAAGCAAACGATGGGCAAAAACAAACTGGACCAAAGCAGTGAAAAAGGTATGTACGTGACCAGCCCATGCTACATACACTGACATCTGACGCTCCCCCCAACCCTCCTCCCTTCCACATAAAACGCACTCATCTTAGCCTCGCCACCCAAAACAATCCCAAAAGTGGTGAGCACATATTTCAAGTACAGACGATTTTTTTTATTGACTCGCCCTCATCTGCTGATCAGCTAGATACGCGTTCAGTGTCTGCGACTAGCGTTGTCTACAAATGGAACCAACTCATTAATATTTCTAAGAGGCTAGACAACTGCATCGGAGTCGACTGGGTCAGCGGTACCTTAGCACACCTGGAACAGATCAACCTCCTCCAACATCAACAATACAACCACGCGCCTCACCGATGGAGACGCTGTGCACGTAAGCACTGTGACCTCCAACCTGCAATCATCTTCAGGCAATCTCAAAACACGCGACTAATCCATGAGCACCGTCAAACAATTCAAAGTATAATCCACCAAATGACTTGGTTAGAGGAATCAATACCACATCAAACAGGCGAAACCAAATTTCTTGGGTTTACAAATGTAGCCACATTTAGTGTATTAATACAAAAATAATACGTCAACGAAGAGAATAAAACGACGAAGGGCAAATGATGGGCGACTGCGTGAGCAGGGATAAAAATTGTTATGAAGTAGCTAAGCATTTAGCGTTGTGAGTGAATGAATAGGAGAGCGATAAAGCTTACAAATGCAGGGGACAGAAGACGACAGTCATCACTAGGAACCCAGCCACCCTCGCCTCCAATTCCGTGGCGATCACCCGGGCCCCATTAAGCCTCTTCCCCATTTCTGTCAGCCTCACCTCCTTGACAGCCCAGGTAGCCCCTTCGCCACCTAACCGTACGTAACCTCCAGTGTTGCGTTCCACGATGACGCCAAGGAGACTGAGCTGTCCAGGAGATCGTCAGCCGTCTCTGGGTTCGTGGTCGCCAAGATAGTGCTGCAGCAACAGCCTCAACGTAGTAGAAGGGTGTAGGTTCAACAATGTGTTGTCGATCACTGCCTTTGCCGCATCACTTTCCTTGTCAGTAAGAAAAGTAGGGTCATAGTGAAGTGGGAATGAATGGTTAACGGGGCATGGAGGCATTATGTGAAGGAAGCAACTGAACTGATGATACTATTCCGCAATGAGACAACAAAGAGTAGTCATAAACTGGAAACCAATGACAACAACCAAAACTAACCAAAAAGTAGCATTTCTAAGTTAAGCACCATGGAGCAATCGATGTCTGTGTAGAAATCACATCACGCAGACACTCCGTCGAACTTAGGGCACACGGCGGCACAGCATTCGCACTTCACTTCCTCACTACGTGACAGTCGGATTCAGCGTTTTTAATTCGGTCTTGGTGAGAGAGGGTGGAACCAAATAGACGTCAAAGGCGATCTGGATCGCCCATACCTATTTATTCATCACTTTTTCTGTAGACTCACCAGACCCCGTTCTAACCCCACAATGAACACTCACGACCACTAAGAGGACCTGCGCTCCTAACACACACAAAATCTGTTTTTTTTTCCTTTTCTGGCGTGAATTTCACAAATTTTGTTGCCATCTTCACCTCGGGGTAAAAACCTTGGCCGAACCGCACCACAATCAGTAGTCAGAGAGAAGTATCAATTTAGTGTATCAGCTTGATGTTGATAGCAATTAATGCTCCTGTTCAATAATCATCCTAATGACTTCATTCGCCTTTAAAAGGCTACGGTTATAAGGGATTTAAAAAATCAAGTGCGAACGTCAACTGCGCAAAAGCCCAACGAAGACACAAGGAAGAAGTGGAAATAAAATTATGATGTCGAATATAAGTCACCGACATTTTGAAAGAGAGAAAACGCTACGACCCTACGTGTTGCATCGCCTCGCCTTCTTTCGACCCAAGATATACTCACGACCGAAAACGCGTCTAGGTAAACTAATCAGAGAGCACACTACAGAAAAGAGATGAATAGCTCACGCAACATGACTTCGCCCATCCCACTTTCAACAGGTTTACCACAGTCCAAGTGCTTGACCATTCTATCGCCACCGATTACAATATGGAATTGACATCGAGCTCACCTGAAAAATCAGGGCACTGAATGTGCAAAGTTGGTAGAGGAGGTAAACACTTACTGTGGCTCCTGCTGCGCAACAGTCATCAAAACATCGGCTGCACCCACGGCTGAACAAGGACACGAGAAGGGGATCAAGTATTTGACATCTCCAGTTCCACCGCAAAAGCAGCCCTTTGATTGTCCGCCTTCACACACGTACTCGTTGCCATGAGACTGTAGTCCACCGCCTCATGGAAGCACTGTCGAATAAAACTGCATGCTGTCAACATGGACGATGGAGGAGCGCATACTCTTTCGACCCTCCAATCACTGTAGAGTATAGAAGGGACGTTTTTTTCGCATTCGCAACTGAGAAACGGAAAGCGTTAACCAACTACTACTGGCGGGATGAGATTTGCCTAGGACGAGATAAATCCCCACATAAAAAGCTTAACTCTGATAAGAGGGCGAAAACACAGTAAAAATTCACGTTTCCGTATTCCGGAGACTACATCATGGTGTATGTCCTCTAACCCCAGCAGCAAATGCTTTTAATTACTATTCGTTTCTTCACTCAATAAAAAGGCGCATGGGTTGCTTTATAACACCTTCAAAGTCTCTGAAAAAGTTGAACTTCTACATTCATTCATTCATTAAAGTCAACACGTAATCTCAACTGGAGCAAAGGGAAGGAGGTACCATGAACCGGTTTCGTGCAAACGAACCTTCACGTTTAACTGCTAGAACAAATGCAAACTCACATTTTGCATTCACTGGTGCGCTAGAGGCCAAAATAAGGCGCAGGGAACTACATCCTGCAATTGTTGTACTAGCTACCAACTTCTAGCACATTTGCCCACACGTGTAGCGTAAAAGACTAAGGTTCCATCATCTCAACCTCATGCCTTTCAAAAACAATTATTGTGCAACCTCGAACGTTACCTCCTAATCACCTGGAATAGTTCGAAAGCTTTTTCATGCGCACTAATGAAACGCGTAACCAACAAGAAAATCCGAAAAGAACCTACACCTACCAGGATTAGCGAAGTTGACCACACTGCAACAAAGCCCCTACGCCACAAAAGGACATTGCCGATACCATTAGTAAGCTAAATCAGATAACAGAATTCGACTATTTTACCACACACACTGCAGAAACAACGAGCGCAGCATGCCAATCCATAATAATACGGCACACACGCAAATTAAACAAATAACAGTGTCTTTACGACTGATACTCACATATGTGTTTCAGTTAACACAACGTGCAAACCAAGCACAGCAAAGGCAATCGCACCAAGCCCCAGCTTTCATATGCACCGCTGGACAAATGCAAAGACGATTTGCTAAGCGAAAAGCAAAGTTTAAAAATTAGTATTGCTAACAACCTCAACACTTCAACCTGCCAACATGTTGAATAAAATTACACAGATTTAAAAAAGCTAGCAGTACTCAGGCTTATTTTGGCCTACCCCTCTTTCCTATTTATAGCCTCACACACGAAACTTACAAATCTGCATTAAATGTACACTTCTTTGCCTTATTCATTTGTAAATGCCGATGCTAGCAAATTCTGTATTACAACAGGGTTGGAGATACAGGTTAAGCAAATTAGTTGACTTCTCTGTCAGTATATTTACTGGTGTCTACAAAATTAACTGTGTTAACGATTTCATAGTAGTGCGCCAAAGTAATCGAAAAGATGGCTTTGAGGGATTGTGAATAATTCTGTAAGGCAAGGTTTTGCCTCTTTCTGTGTATTATGACGATTTTGTTCGAATGCGTTGTTGAATTCGGTCTTATCACGGCTCGGTGTGCTTGGCTTGCCGTGTGAAGGAGCTAGCCGCTTGGGAAAGACCAGGGTCGTTATTCGCGTCAGATGGTTCGTTGTTTTATGGGGATAAGTATTGATTAGTCAGGCCTGGTTTGTAGAATAGCTGAAAGTCTACTAAATTTTCGTATTCATTTTCAGTCCTATTTGGAAGTACTTGTATTTGCGTCTACGTACTCATTTATATGATCATGTATGCATCTATTTGCCAAGTTAGCCACGAAGGAAACGAAGTCGCTGTTGTGGTTTATTTGTTTTAAATGCAACGCAAAATCACGTTAATTTATTATGCTGGCCAGTGGTTCAAGCGATTAATTCAGGTTGTTCTGGCAATGTGTCAAATGGCTTGTTATTTTAATAATGGTAAATCTTGACAAGTGAGGAGGCCCCTTTTGTCAAATACAGGTGGAACTGTGCCTAGTATATGACTTTTGCTCCTGTTAAAGATGTTGCAGACCCTTATTTTGACGGACGCTTACTTTGTTTTGGTAGAGCGTTCGGCATGGGTGTGGATGTATTTTGACCAACACCAAATACGAATCCTGTCTCTACCACTAGGTTGAACTTTGCTCGTGTGGGAATGCGATCTCAATTTACGATTTGTTGTAGTTCTGTTTTATGCATTGATATTTGTAATGTGCGCGTTTTTGAACAAGGTTTTGCTTTTGCCCTTGATCTACAAATGTTTTCATAATTGGTGTATAGCAAAAGCTGGATTGCCGAAGTTGTTAATTATACTGATGTCGGTAGATTGAATTGCGCTTTTAGGACACTTCGCATTATAATTACTCGATAACTTCCATGTCACTGGTTGAGACCTTAATGCTCATTTGTGTTGACCTTTTCCTAATGCGGCGTACATGCAGGACGTCAGTAGCCACTTGATTGCAGGTGTCCGATTTAGACCGAGAAAGAAGGGAGCGGGCTCTAGGAGATCTGGAACTGTTTGTCTGGAAGGCCATAGTGCGCTTTTATGCATTGGGGTTAGCTGACCTGAATTTTCAAGTGTCGCTTAAATTGGATTCGCTTTAGTGGGACTTTGACGGGGTAATTTGGAACGAGTTGTAGGCAGTGGACTTGCAGAACTTAAACTTACTCCATTGTCAGTCGAATCATGCGTCGAGTGTTGGTAAAAATAAAGTTGATTTAGAGTGTGTATACGGTTGTGGTACTTTCACTCCCCATTCGTAGATTGTTTGAGGTTGCAAAGGGAATGGAACAGTTACTGACGTTCTATTTTTAGCTTCGAAAAGTTTGGTGAGGATCAACAGGCTTTGACGAAGTAGGATGTGCCGGCGAAGGCAGTGCATACACTGGAGGAGGTGGGTAGTTATGGGAAGGAAGCAGATGGAATGTGCTACGCGAAGGAGGATCAAGAGCTAACAGGTGGGATGCTTTGTTACCAGATGAAGTATTGAATAAATTCAATAAAAGTGTCTGATTACTATGTGCAGCCTATCCAGTGTTTAGTTTCACATTTCTGGGTTCTTTTGTTTTTTTTGCATAGGAGGGATAGGCGAGGAGCATAATGTGGAGGTATCGCGTGAAGTGGTGTAAGTGGTAGTGGTGGGTGTGTGCGCCAGTAGATTTCTGACTGTTGGGTCGGAAGTGCGGTCCTGAGATGGTTACCCAAATGGAATTTGACTTTATTGCAGACTGATGGCAGCTCACTTGTGAGTTAAGGGCATTGATATTAGACAATGTGACTAATTCCCGGTGTCATTAGTTGACGGAGGTCACTGGTAGATTGCAACTTCCACGGTTTCGAGTGGGCATAAGAAGTCTTTCCTGATAAATAGTTGTTGGTGTCTGTCTGTTTCCGAGGTAGAATAGATCGTCACCTCCACTGCCCAGATGCTTTGGTGGTTGCGTGTGGATGGTATTGTGGCATCCAAGATCTGTGAGGAGGGGGAGGAGGAGGTGTTGGATTTATCAGTGTGCAGTGTGATATGAGTGCATGGAAGTGAAGTAGTTGGTGTTTGTTATTTACCGTATGGGAGTTGATGGCGAGGATTAGGTGGTGGGTGAAAGGCGGCTGGACGTTGGGTTTTGTCGCATGCATGTGACACAGGTGGTGACTGGATGCGCTGTTAGATCCTTTACGAGCAGTCATTTGTGGAGTTGACTGGTCGAGAGTAGGCCTGAAACTCTTACTTGCCTAAAATTTGAATAATTTGCAGACAGCCAGGGTTGGAGTTGGGATTGCCTGGAGTGCTGCGTCGATGTTCTTGATGTGATCGCGGTTGTGATGCAATTGGAGGTTGGCACGTGGGGTGGCGATTTGCACTGAAGTAAATTGAAAGCGTATTCATTCATGCTCACCGATCATGGGAGTGAGATGAACTTTTTATGGCTTTTGAGTGCAGATGGTCTACCACCTCAATGGGATGTGTAGACGCGATGTCACCTAACAGTACATTGACTTGATCGACAATGTCGCGTGGTGTATTCCTCGACCTTTCATGTGTTGCAATTGTTTTTGTTTATTGCATTGCTGTTGGCTTTTATGAAGTGCTCTGTGGCTTGACGAGGTTGTGAGGATGGTAGATGACGATTGTGGGCAGCCTTACTGACTAATATTTGCTCTTCTGCTGCTACAACTTTCCACACTGGTTATGCGTCGCTTTTGAATGGCATCACAGGCTCACGAGGCTGCCAACAACATCCACCTCCGCCGTCGGTGGCAATGGCAAAAAAGAATGTGGATGTTGAGGCCGACGCAGGGGAAGCCACTGAGGCTGCACTAAGTGCCTTTGAACGCGTCGCCGTCGAGACCTGTGGTGTGGCAACCATTCGGTTGATCAATTCTGCCGAAAGTTTCCTTGCTCAGTGTGGCCTATTCATTAATGCAGAAGATAAGAGACTCGACTTTGTGCTTGGAGGCCTTATGAGCGACTGAGTGAGGTTTGGTTGTCGCGTGAGAGCGGAGCAAGGGCGCACCTGCAACTTGGTAGGCCTGCTAGATAAGTCGAATCTGATGTTGTTTTCTTCTTACAATGGTTAGTTTTGCTCGTTCATTCTTTAAGTGAAAGATGTTTAAGTGTTGTTGCCTTTACCGACATGAAGTAGGTGTGGAGCGTGTCTATGATGCTTTATTATGTAAGCGTGGTTCTTTGTACGATCCACTGTCATATTCGCTAATCGCTTGCCTACTTACTGTTCAAGACTTAGTACGCAAGTTACCGACATGTGTCCGAAGAGACATTTTTAATGACGCCACATGTGGGTGTTGCAGTGAGTGGGATGACCTATTGACTGAGTGTGATTTATTTGTAAGTGGGAAATGTCCAACGCCTTCATGTGTCACTTATTTTCGCAGATTTTAACCTACACAGCTCATGTTAGGTTAAAATTGTGCGATGTTTGGGTTCTTGTGAGTGCGTATGAGTGTGTTGCTTGACGGCCATCTGCCAGTTGATGGTATTGAGCGTATTCCCGCTGCCTGAGATAAGTAGTTGAGATTGTCTCGGCATGCTTGCGATATGACAGTAGATTGTAGATCGATAGCCATACCAAAACTGAGATATTCTGTCATTATAGTTGTTGTGATGCCACGCTGCTGACAGGAGTTGGGCTCTTCGTTTTAGGCTAATATTTCCTCTACTGGTCGTAGATACGCGTGATGACTGGCACATTTCCCTATCCCATAGGGAATTAGCTTACATCATGGGGATGATGAGAATGACGATGCAGTATCCTTACCGAGGAGGGCACGGAGGACAGTGCTGGACAAGGCGAAGTGGGCTATGCGATGCGCCAGTGGTTTGTTGAATGACGGATTTTGGTGATGGGCCCACTTAATTGCATCGTTGTTGTACCCTTGCAGAGTGGTGTGCTGAATATGCGTCTGATTATTCTGCTCGAGTACGACGTCGTCTCCTTTCGTCCTCGAGGAAGGGAGAAACTGAGGCAACTGCAGTATGCATGTATGAATTGGTGATAGAGATGTTCTTTTGCAGATCGAAGCTCTGCTAGCCACAGCTCATTTGTATAGCTATGTGACAGATGCGGCATATTTTGGCTCTGGAGGTGTAGAATTGTTTTCATTTTGTTGGGTTGCAGCTAATTGCTGGTAGCACGGGTAATGAGTACATTTTGGAGGTGTCACGGGACTTAAAAAGGTGGCATGATGCTACTTAGCCTTGAAAATGGCTTCACAGTGGGCAGAATGTGTAACTCGTGGGTGGTTGATTAGGTGGGCGTAAGGGGGAAGTGGAAAGGGAAGGCTGCACACTGCAGGGCTGCTCTAAATGTTGTTGTGTTGTCATGTCAGCACGCGGCACCGTTAAGCAGACGTGGTAGCTGTTATCAGCATTGGGCAGCTGTTTGGACTTGAGCGATATGCTGGAAGAAATGGCCAGACGAGATGGAGATTATGGTTGGCGATCTGCTTGTCAAACGCCTTTCCATAGCATCCATTTGTATATCTGCAGCCCTTTCTTTCTTTTACCTTTGCTCAAAGTTACTGCTCTGCCAACCTTTCAGCTGCCCCGTTGGCATGGCATTGAAGCTTTCCTCCAGTCGTCGTCATTGGTCTTTATGCGAAGTAAGGTTAATAGATGCACATTGTGCTACGTGCATACGATGGAAATATTAGACCAGAAATAAGCTGGAACGCTTTTCCATGGGGTCAGATCTGTCAGGACGAAAGTGAGCTCAAGACACCACCTGCAAGAGCAACAAATGTTTTTAGGAGTCCAAAATTTGTGACTTAGGGGCTAACAAGAAACGCAAACTAAAACCCATCTTCTGGACCTGTGTGTGGTTGAGTTTTGGGCAAATTATTGCTGAAGTAAATACGTGGCTCTGCATTGTGGGATGATCTGGAGTCATGTAGACGCAGGCTACGAGGACTTCGGACAGCCCAATTCGTTCAAGCTATTTAAAAGCGACTTGATGTTGCTTTGTATTGCTTCGTAATGGAGTTTCGCTGCACAAAGTGAAGACGGCGACGACCTTGACACCATCATAATGCCACGCGGATGAGTCGCGATGGCAGAGAAAGTGTAGTTGGTAAAAAGCAAGCTTCCGAAAATATGGAGAGCAAAATAAGTTGTAAAACGGGAGCGCTAGAGCACAGCAATAAATCCCCTGTTATAGAATAAAACTGGAAAGCAGTTGAGTAATCTCAGCGTGGGTAGTAAATGTGAGGTGTTATGGTTGATGCTGTAAAAAGCAAAAGAATAAGAAATGCGACAAAGAAGAGAAGGGAGAAGGTAGGTGTGTGTAATATGTGCAAACTTGTTTATTTTGTACTGGTACACAAAAGGAATGGGATGATTTCGATTTGGGTGATAAGATCAGCTGCGGAAAGGGCAGAAGGCGAAAAGTCCGTTTTTTATGGTTAGCATACAGAAAGAATGGGGTGACAACCGTCTGAGTAATAAGATCAGCTGCGGAAAACTGTGAGTGGCTTGTAACATTGTAGGGAGGAAGGGGATCAATGAAGTGTTTAATGTCGCACTCGTAGGTGGTTTGATATGCTTAAATGAAGGAAGGAAGGAAGGAGGGAGAGGAATGAGATGGAGGAGTTGAGCCGCATGATCACACACTCTGGGAACATCATTGTCTTTCCACCTCTCTTATTTAACTGCAATTAAAATTCTTCGTTGCTGAATTGACTCTCGGCTTTTGTTACGGCCATTTAAGGTGTCCATGCTCACCCTGCAAGGTAGGATAGCTTCTGAGACATATCTACAGCTCCGGTTCCTTTCTTTGTGTCGTATTTTCGAATTCGGTCCCAATGTTGCCCGCTCATGTCTTCGACCGGTTTGGGTTCATCTCATTCATCATTTACCTGATTAGAGGAATACATTTTACTTGGAAAAATCGTCTTAGCGTGGACGGGAGGAATGATGCAATATACTCTGGATTATGCATTAGTTTTGCCATGCTACCACATTTGAGCTTTTTATTTAGGAATAAGATTTCACTGCAGGGTGAATCCCATAAGCTTAACAGCAATTAGTTAATACTGAAACCAAAAGAAGCTTTGTTAGTTAAGAAGTCAGGAATGTTTTCACGAGGTAGCATTGTGGCTTTCCGCATTCGTGCACTACAAGGAGATGGAGTAGCGCAGACTAGTTCAGCCATTTCGCAGAATGCAGTGGCGTGGAATAAAGTAAAAGCAAGAAGTCAACGAATTTTGGACAGGAAAAGCATCAAACCCTTTTAGAGTAATGGTAATGAAAACATGCATAATTTGTTGGAAGATGACACCATCTAGCCGCCATAAAACCACTATCGCTCCCATCACTTTCGTCAAACACTTTGTTCTCACCTACATTCCTGACTACTTCTTCAATCTCATCAATGCCGAGAACACATTGGAGGGATCTGTCTTTAGCGTCGGCGCAGCCTAGCCACTTGTCACAGCGACAGTAGAGGTGAGGTGTGAGGTGAATGCGAGGAGAAGAAACAGATGGTCTAGAGTCGGTAATGACCTCATGCTTTGCAACTGCAGAGCAAATGCTGATTGTGTGAGGAATGTTTTGGGTAGCTCATATGGGAGGCTTTATAGGTGTCTCCGTAGATTGCGCTAGCGCTCGAACTGACTCCGTGTATCCTGCTATTGCTTAGCTAACCATGCAATGGGACCATGGTGTAATGCCCTGTAACGTGAGGGAATATGCCATTCCAAACTGACATTGCATGTCAAATTGCATTGCAGAAGTCAAATGAAGTATTAAAAGTAGTTTTGATGTCCTGCCTTCTAAGCTTGATGTGGGCAAGTCATAGCCACCTACTAACTCGACCCTCTTCACTTCAGTAGTAGCGTGTGCCAACAAAATTTGGAATTATCACCTGATAAATAAATTATGCTTAGACCTCTAAAGGGAGTGTATTATTTTTGTGAACTTGATACAGCTCGACTTCGCACTGTCCTCCTCACACTTTGTAGGGTGAAGCGAGTGAGGGTTTCCAACTAAAATCCATGCCTGGGATAACAATGTTACACCCGAAGTTAATAAAACGCAAAAACACTTGTTTCTTGGAAGGCTTTAGCAGAATTTTGGAGGTGTAATGTTTAGCAACACTCGACAGGTGTGGATATGCAAATCGCAAAAGGCCAGGCAACCATGTTTTGGTGTTGGAGAAGCAGGCCAGTTCCGAACTTTTGCTCTGCGATCGGTTTTAACGTCACGCAATACATCCATATTCTTTTCCATAAATGGCTAGGAAGGAAAGCGTAATGTTTGAGTGGAAGCAACAAAGAGATGAATTTATTTTGCATCTGATGAAGTGCAATCTAGAATGCTTTGGGTGACGACGCCAACTTCATTGTTCGATGATGCTGTACTCCTCGAAGCTACCACCTACCATGTTGTGAATAATTCGGTGCATGGAAGGTTGATGAGACTGGAATGCAAACTCCTCCTCATAGCCATTGTTATTCACCTTCTTACAAGTTTTTGAAGGGGATTTAATGTTGCGTCCCTGCACATCACATTTTGACTTGTTCGGATGGCATGTTCAATCAGTCATCTCATAACGTTTGTGATGCAAAGCCACTAGAGGGCACTGGAAAACTTCACAACTTCACAAAAAAGGTCGTGGAAATGAAAATAAATTCATGTATTCTAGCAGTGAAATCGAACTGCGTTCTTAATTCAGCAGCAAGTAAATCAGAATGACGTAGCAGCGAAACAACGCAGTTTGTTCGTTGGCCATTCGGTTTTGGTGTCAAATCATCACTCATTTGACTTCTGTCGTGACCATAAGAGCGCATTGCTTCCCTGGTGGATGTCCTTTCCTCTTCCTCCTTCAGGGCACTCACAACGTGTTGAATGATAGAGAAGCGGTAGTGAATCAAACTCTGTTTCCTTCCAATAGCAGGAGAAGATCTGTTCGATCGCATTGTTAACATGGAAGTTGTGTTCTACGTTTGCTGGATACCACAAATGCCGTTCAGATACCCTTAAGTTTGAAATTAGGTGCAGCCGCAAGCCATGCCATGCATGTAATATCCGTCTCTCCTCTCTGTCTGTCCGTTTGTCCGTAAGCCCACGGTAACTTCTTCATAAAGGAGCAATGCTAAAACGCAAACCGACAATTTGAGAGCTTGTTTGGTTTTGATGGTTTTCGTAGGTGTCTAATTTACATGAAATTCCGCCAGTTGTGGATACTGGAAAGTAGTAAGGCGTCGACTTCGTTGATAGACCCAATCATTATCCAACAGTGCATTCGTCTATATTTGTATGCATCGGCTGGCATGGTCAAAAACACCCTAGAAGAGCCCAGCTTCCAGTTTAGATTAAGCATATTCTCTAGCTTTGACAACCAATGCAAGTGGAGTGTGCAGTTTACTTTGGATGGGAAAGGCAAAAGGATAGCAGCGATAGTAGTAGAATCCATTGAGAAGAGAGTCTTGGCACACTTGGTACTTTGCGGCTGAGCGCATCACTTGCCCTGCTTTCGCATGCACGGTCAACTTTAGCAGTGGCAGAAATGCGGTGGGATGGTGTTTCTTCATTAATTTTTCCGCCTTGACTTGGCGCTTAGCAGCGTCGACCGCCGCTGCAGTGTCGAATAATAATGTCTTGTGGCATTCTATAGGCGAACAGATGAGGACTTGAATCTGGAGACAAGTATTGCAACCTTTGAGGGGTCAGCTCAGGATCCAAAACGCTGTGGAGGCTAGCAGAAAGCACTTCGCTAATTGCAAAGATTGAGCACATTTGCAAACTCAACAACAAGATGATTTGTCCACAATCATCCTTCATAAATGAAGATACATCCTCTCGTGAGATTGGAACGTCAGTATTAATGGTGAGATGCGTATCTCGACTTGGACTTGACGCAACCCTCTTACAATGATCCATGAGCAAAGGCCACCTACAACTGCCCATGTTGTTGAGTTTAGTTGTTGGAACGCAGCAGAATGGCAGCAAACACTTTGTTGAGGGTGTTAATCAACGTGAAATATGTGAAACAACTGGCGGTTTCTTTTGCGTGTGTCAACTCGAAACGGTGTGAAGGAGTCTGCCTCCTTCCACGCACATGACCATACATGTGAGCTGACGGATGCCAATGTGCGTGTAGTTGTGGAGATGTACGCATGTGATTGCACTCGTGGGCACACATGTATAGTGAAAGATGCAAAGTGGTGCAGATGCAAAAGTTGCGATCTTTCGTGATGTACTCGGTGGTGGCAATGCTGCGGTCAGCTCTGACAGCATAAGCGGAGAGGTTGGCACAGCAGACAATTGCACCGATGAAGTCTGTATAATTTAACGAAAATTTCTGACAATTATTGTGTTGCTCACTGCAAGTGTAAGTACGGTTGATGTGTAGACTGCCCATTGTAAAGAAGGAATGCAGGAGAGCATGTACAATCCCCTGTGAGCCTTTGTGTTCGATTCAATGCAGATTTTAGAGCAATTGGGCGCCAAAAGTTCTGTATGTGTTTGCGTTTGCTTGTGCCAATTCCGGTTTCTGGCGTTGCTTTTTCACTTCCCCTTTATATGCATGTAGCCTTTAGTGCCGAATTGAAATGGGAGAGATGCTATATCTGAGAAATTGGACTGCTTTGCTCTATGGAAATTGTGCAAGTGTTACGTTCGCATTGCTTTGGTTTAATGAAGAAGCAGTATTTTCCCAACGCCGATGATAATGATTGATGGTTTTATTCACGTTGTTTGGAGTAGGTTTATACATTGGCCTGCCTCACTTACTTCATTAGTTTTAATCGACTCCTTGCCAGCACCGAAGTGATGGGGCAAGTGACTTAATGTGGAGGAAGAAGGCTGGTGAGGGGCGACACCGTGGAAGGTTTTGCTGTCGTGATGCACAGCACATGACTTGATATTCATTTAACAAGTGCTCGTTATGCAGGAGTGAAATATGAGTAACATATGCTCAGAAGATTTTGTACTTTTCTTTCAACAAATTAGGCCTCATTCGACAAAATTTTGTTTGTAAAGTAGCGAATCATCTGACAATCTGCATGACCGCCTGATGCATTGCACTGTTAATGAATGGTTTTGGAAATGCTATGCGTTTATAAATGGCAAAGCCTAAACAGTAACTGCAGCACTTTGTTTGCTTGACTGCCGGATCCGACTGTGGCCACTTCGGTGACCACATTGCCCTGGCTGGGTAGGCTGGCCTTCGGTCTTCGCCAGGAGGCTCGACTCATTTCTCTTTCAAGCAATGCACCTTCTTTTGCCTCCAATGAAGTCTTAAGACTCTACGCTAGTGACAGCGCAATGCAAGCTCTAATTCGAAGGAATCCTATTCTGAATCAAACCATTTGCGACTATATTTAGCAGTGCGGAGGAAGTGCATGTGCTGTGGATGGATGAATCGCTGACTTTCTATAACAGATGGGCTAAGAATGACGTCCACCTTCGGCATCCATCCTAGTCTTGTGTTCTGCAAAGAAGCTATTAACAATGGAAGGGGCAGTAGTCGAGGTTTTATAGCCATACGTGCATAAAGATGTCGAAAATGCAAACAACCTCGAAAACTCATTTCCGCGAGGCTGTGTTAGATTCTCTGCTCTCTTTTGCGAAACCGCTTCTAGACCAGTATTTCAACCTCTGCCTGTATAAACACGCGAGATAGTCAGCAGAAGTCGCGTCCCCGAATTCAGCTCTGAAGCCAAGCCTGACGAAGGCCAAGATCCAGTAGGATTGCCAGGAAGGACCAGTAACTTTGCTGCCGAGCATGTCCTCGCTTGCAGTGGGATTCGGAGACCGACATGGCTGTCCTGTGGATGTTTTATTCAGCACTCATTACTCTGTGATGGCTGACGCAGGAAGTTTATCATGGAAGGCGCAGGGATGTCGCCAAAATGAAGTGAGGTCCCATATGATACAATGCTGGCTTAACTGCCGGTTTCGGATACGGTCACTCGGACAGCCAATTCGCCTTGGCAAGGCAATACGATTTTCCCTTCAAACGAAGTAAAACAGTTTTTGAACAGCGGATGACTTTTCTTTTGCAAAACGGGTT
The DNA here is from genome assembly GCA_036345935.2 of Taenia hydatigena. NCBI lineage: Eukaryota > Metazoa > Platyhelminthes > Cestoda > Cyclophyllidea > Taeniidae > Taenia > Taenia hydatigena. Next base: position 1,643,567 of record JADWOT020000003.1, read on the forward strand.
AAAGATAATGAAACTGAAATGCCTAAGTGCGTAAGCGCATTCCTTTGATTAAATTAATGAATCTGTGAAAGAAACCGACAATTCAACGCCGTCACAGCAAATTGGAAAGCATTTGGGTTTAGAGGCGAGTTGGGATGTTATCTTTGTCCTTTTTTATTTGCACACGTATTTTAGGTTTTTGTTTTCCTCTAATATGCTGAAAGAATAAATTTACGTCAGCAATATGGTATTTGCCGATGTATTCGCATCCTCGCATTTTGATTCAATCTGTTAAGCCCAAACATCTTGCAATCAATCCTCAAGATGGCTTTAAAATACCTCGCTAAGTAGAAATGCCTTCAGCAAGAATTGGTGTGTGAATCCTTTTTGTGGTATCTTGCTCTTCCGGCTGATGGAACCCTACGATTGCCTACGTGCCGGGTTAGGGTGTAGAGACTTGAAATAAAGTCGTGTCCTCTGTCGAAAGCAGTCATCATTGTGTATGGGACAATGTTGTGGCAGAACGCACAATTGAAGTTCCTTACCTTTCTCAAGAGGTTAAGGGTAAGAAAGAAACCGAGAAGGGGGATATAATGGGTGGGGCATAACGAAATGAGGAGGAGGAGGAGGAGGAGGAGGAAGAGGAGGAGGAGGAGGTTTAAGAACTTACCACTGGTCGAATTAGACAATCGCGTTTTCATCCTACACAAAGACACGTTTGTTCGAAGTATTGTCTCTACTTGTTTTGTGTCTCATCGCTTCTGCTTCTACCTCCAACTCAAATAACTAGAGAAATGAGGTGTTGGTAAATACAGACAAACAAATATATTCGAGTGTTTCGTCAATGGGAAAAAACCTGAAACCAATAAAGCTAGGAAGCTGAAAATTACCGGCGATACGAATTAGTTGATTATGGCGAGTTGGGGAAGGCGAAGCTAAACTGGCAAAGAAGCTGGGTGTGTAGCTGGATTTTTTCCCAGTCCTCCCTGTGCGGTGGCCTGAATGGAGGAGTAGTCTGGCACATTGGGACCGGACTGCAACAAGTACAGGGCATGAAGTAGGTCTAACGACACAGCACGTGAGTGGGATGTGGGCAGTGAATCTACTGCGGGGCTTGCTCATTTTGCTGATGTGCGGTGGGGCAGAGGCCCACCATTCACTTATATGCCACTGCAGAAATGCTGTACAACAAAATAAGCCTGTCGAATCGACTCAAACGAAAGGGTAGGCGTAGACGATCCAGGTGTTAGGTCCTGTCAATCAACTATCAGAAGTCGAGACACCAACACGTCAATTAAGTAGAGCTGGGGCGTGAAGGCTAAGGAAAAGGAAGTAGGGGCCTTTTCAATGACTGCGTACAATTTACTAAGTGTGGATTGCAAAATATGCTCGTCGCCATAATGTGCTTCATCAAGTAAGGGATCGACACATGGGCTGGTCACTTAATCTTATGTCTTGGAAGCGTCTTTATTGGTGTCGCACTCTCTATCGAAAGCCTAGACGCTTTTATAACACCACTTGACCTCAGAAATCAAACCAGATCGGCATCATCTTGCCTAAAATTGACCGGTATTGATAGTGTGTTGACCAGTCTCTTCTTCACCGACGTCAAAGGGAGCGCATAGCAATGGGTACGCCGCTGCTACAAATGCCATCAAAACAGCAGTCCTTGGCAGGTTGTGCCAGAGCATTTGAGTACCTTTGCAGGGGCAGATAGCTTGAGCTTGTCAATGACGACCTAATTACGTTGTACTGTGTTAGGCTTTGGCGTTGTAAAGCCCTGCAACTTAGTAAAGTTGAATGCATTATGAGAAAACCTGGACAGAAATTGCACGTGCAGGTTTTCGACCTAATCGGTACGATTAACACACCCAGTATAGTGTGCAGAAGGAAAAGAAAACCAATGCTCTTTATGGAGGTGCTTACGAATGCATACATAGGCCTATTTCACACACCGAACTCACTACTGCAAAAAGCTTTCTAAAAGACCCGATGTATCGAACATGTGGTAGCTTAATGTGGTGGGGTTCCTGGCACCAGCTACTGATAAAAGTACGCAAATATGTGTTCCTAAATAAAGTTAGGCCCAGGAGGAAAAAGCACCGTAAATAATGCGATGGACGCCTTCTGGGGCGGACAGATGTGGTGTTTATATATCAAAGAATTTATCACAAAGGAAAAGAGGAAGGATGAAAGGAGGCTGCCACCTCGCCCAACAGGTTTGCCAGGCTGCCTACACGGCCAAGGTTGTTCTCGACTCCAGACTTAAGGTCACCACGGGGGTAAGTAGGAATGGCAAAAATGAGCCAAAAGAAGGCAGTTGTTGCTGATGACGAAGAATTATTGTGCACTCCGCCTGCCAATGCCTCGCAGACTTTGTGATGCAGTGGCTACCCTCGACCACCTCACGCAAACCGCACTGAGTAGACTACTTTGAAAATAATCCATGCGACACTCAGATAGCATTCTTGTTAGCTGCTAAAATGCACAAGCGCAGTTTTGCAAGTTTTAATTTATTCGTTGATGCAGCAAATTTAACATTAACCTGCCCTGCAGCAGAGACACGAATGAAGAATAAAATAGTATGCCGCAAGTGCTATTGAATGTCTCTTATTTTAGCTCTCATTGCGTTGATAAAATGGTACCATTTGAATGAAGTAGCAAGTAAAGTTGGAAGAGTCAAATGCTTCTCTTGGCACCTGAAGAACCTCTTCAATTTGTTGTGACTGACCACTTTTTGGCAATGAGATCAGAGTCGCTTGCATGCGCGGTAGTGGTTCACAATGCACGCATCACATCAAGGAATGAGTCGACGCAGTATGTGAGTCAGGAGGCAATTCTTCCCATCAATATCTTTAAATTGTTTGTCGAATTCTGAACCTACACTCGGTGTAGTAGCCGCAACGGCTGAGCAATGAAATGTCAGCCATTTATTAAGAGCATCAATGCTGTTTTCAATTCGTACAAAGCTCGTCTTCTTACGCATCTACCAATCCTCTTCTCTGCTTGCAATTCTATGTCCATTAGCAATGCTGTCAGCACGTCAATGTGGTATCGTGGGTTCCTAGCTGGCTATCGAAACAGAAGCGATGACAGAGGACATGTCCACTGAGTGGCAAGTGGTGGAATCCGTCAACGAACATAGTTTGTCATAACTTCTAGCTTCCTCTAGTAATAAATGATCGCTGGCGTTTCTCTTGTAAGAGTAGTTGTTAATACCAATAATGACTTTGGTGGATTCGTGACCTCATCTCTGAATAACTCTTCTCCCAAATAACATGCTTCCTCTGCGATTGCGCATGGTTTTCAACTGACTAGCAGCCTGATCGGTCTACTTTCGCTAAATGTCCACCGCATTTACGACATCATGTGTTCTTTTCGGCTCAAACTTAACAAGCAGCCTATATTTGTGCACCCAACTGTACACATCGCGGTTCTTTCATCCTTCGTCGACGACATGGTTGGTTAACGGGTCGTTAGGCTTCCGGTGTCTTAAATGACAGAGACGGAACTTTCCACGCAATCGGTGATGGAATTGAGGAGCCAAGGCCCACGATTTTACACGAATCTGCACAAATTCCAAGTTCCACCTCCTTGTTGTCACCCAATCTTCCAACGAACTCAACCCGTTCCATGGTGAAAGCGTGCTTTTTTTGGCATAAAGGGTGCAGATCGCTTCCGAGTTGCAAGTGAACTTGCATGGAGGTGCTACCTGATTGTAAATTTCGTCACCTACATATGAATATTTATGTGGTTGGATAAGACCACATGATAGAACCACAGACAGTGGCACAGGAGGTTAAGGCTAATCTGATGGGGCTAAGATGTACCAACGTTAGTAATGTTTGAATTTTGCTAGTTGCAATTACCGAGAGTACCTTTTGCACAATCTTCTCATTCCAATTTGAGAGAATCTTAAGTACACATAATGGTTTCTTCATGATCGCTACGACTTAAGAGCTACGTAGCCTTCATTATTCACCTCTCTAACTAGATAACCACTTAGGAAGGAGGACCATCCCTGGTAGTTTTGCTCAATGAAGTCTTCACGAGCTATGTTTTACTTCTTCTCTTTCAATGCCAACGATACACGAAGAAACTAGAATGGCAGTGCGGTCCATGAATCAGCTCATTCGCAATAGAAATGACCTTGCAAGGCATTCAATAGCTAGGCAATTCTTGATCTTAGCACTGCTTTTTATGACAATGTCAGCGCCTTGCTAAAAAATCAATCGCTTCTGCCTTCATTTGATGCCAACGCACAACTTCTGTGGCCGTTATCTCCACAGCGTCTGCTCTGTTTGTGTCCTTCTTTACCATTGGATGGCGAAGGACGATCAGTCGAGATAAGGCGATTGCGTAACTTTCACACTCGACGACACGCAAAGACCCAATGTATCAACGCCACTGTGAGGTCAATCTAACTCCTCTTTCGCCTTTCCTTCCTCTCCTTTTGAGGCCGCAGCATCTAAGCCTCATCACTCCTGTCACACGGTCAACCTACCCCACTACGTTTTTAGCATCTAACCCTTCCTTCACCCTTACTTATCTTTACCGCTCTCACTTATGTCCTTGCTTTTCTCATTCAACATCTCAATTTTGCCATCCCATTCCCAATTCACATGCAGTAGCGTATTTTGGTTTTGCTTCCAAAACAAGTTTAATTCTCTAACCTTCTGCCTGAGTTGCACTCAGAATAAGCAGATTCCTTGATGAGGAGGACTTGGTGAATGCCTGCAACAGCATTCCTAGCTGGTGCTGGAGTCTGTCAACTCGACGATCATCATAAGCATTGCTTTGACACATCGGATCTAGGAAGTGGCTTCGTATACAACCGTGTCGCGTGTTATTCTCTCACACCTCAATTGTCCACCGAGATCCACTTCCAGTTGAAGAATATCGTGTTAAGCAAGCTGAATCCTTCAGGCAATTCTTAACTTACACTAGGCAATTCTTGTC
>JADWOT020000003.1:1648604-1732220 GCA_036345935.2 Taenia hydatigena
ATGGCTTTGAAGCATCGTGAATGATTCTGAAAGGCAAGGTTGCCTCTTTTTGTGTATTACGACGATTTTGTTCGAATGCGTTGTTGAATTCGGTGTTATCACGGCTCGGTGTGCTTGGCTTGCCGTGTGAAGGAGCTGGCCGCTTGGCAAAAACCAGGGTTGTTATTCGCGTCAGATGGTTCGTTGTTTTATAGGAATAGGTATTGATTAGTCAGGTCTGGTTTGTTGAATAGTTAAAAGTCTACTAAATCTTCGTATTCATTCCCAGTACTATTTGGAAGTACTTGTATTTGCGTCTACGTACTCATTTGTCTAATCATGTATGAATCTATTTGTCAAGTTAGCCACGAAGGAAACGAAGTCGCTGTTGTGGTTTATTTGTTTTAAATGCAACGCAAAATCACGTTAATTTATTTATGCTGTCCAGTGGTTCAAGCGATTAATTCAGGTTGTTCTGGCAGTGTCTCAAATGGCTTGTTATTTTAATAATGGTAAATCTTGACAACTGAGGCCCCTTTTGTCGAATTCAGGTGGAACTGTGTCTAGTATATGACTTTTGCTCTTGTTAAAGATGTTGCAGACCCTTATTTTGACGGACGTTTACCTTCTTTTGGTAGAGCGTTCGTCATGGGTGTGGATGTATTTTGACCAACACCAAATACGAATCCTGTCTCTACCACTAGGTTGAACTTTGCTCGTGTGGGAATGCGATCTCAATTTACGAATTGTTATAGTTCTGTTTTATGCATTGATATTTGTAATGTGCGCGTTTTTGAACAGGGTTTTGCTTTTGCCCTCGATTTACGAATATTTTCATGATTGGTGTATAGCAAAAGCTGGATTGCCGAAGTTGTTAATTATACTGATGTCGGTAGATTGAATTGCGCTTTTAGGACACTTTGCATTATAATTACTCGATAACTTCCATGTCACTGGTTGAGACCTTAGTGCTCATTTGTGTTGGCCTTTTCCTAATGCGGCGTACATGCAGGACCTCAGTAGCCACTTGGTTGCAGGTTTAGTTTGGACATGAGTAGGTGTCCGATTCTGACCGAGAAAGAAAGGAGCGGGCTCTAGGAGATCTGGAACTGTTTGTCTGGAAGGCCATAGTGCGCTTTTATGCATTGGGATTAGCTGACCTGAATTTTTAAGTGTCGCTTAAATTGGATTCGCTTTAGTGGGACTTTGACGGGGTAATTTGGAACGAGTTGTAGGCAATGGACTTGCAGAACTTAAACTTACTCCATTGTTAGTCGAATTATGCGTCGAGTGTTGGTAAAAATAAAGTGGATTTAGAGTGTGTATACGGTTGTGGTACTTTCACTCCCCATTCGTTGATTGTTTGAGGTTGCAAAAGGAATGGAACAGTTACTGACGTACTATTTTTGGCTTCGAAGTAGGATGTGCCGGCGAAGTCAGTGCATACACTGGAGGAGGTGGGTAGACATGGGAAGGAAGCAGATGGAATGTGCAACGCGAAGGAGGATCAAGAGCTAACAGGTGGGATGCTTTGTTACCAGATGAAATATTGAATAAATTCAATAAAAGCGTCTGATTACTCTGTGCAGCCTATCCAATGTTTAGTTTCACATTTCTGGAATTCTTTTGTTTTGTTTTTTTTGCATAGGAGGGATAAGCGAGGAGCATAATGTGGAGGTATCGCGTGAAGTGGTGTAAGTGGTAGTGGTGGGTGGGTACGCCAGTAGATTTCTGACTGTTGGGTCGGAAGTGCGGTCCTGAGATGGTTACTCAAATGGAATTTGAATTTATCGCAGACTGATGGCAGCTCACTTGTGAATTAAGGGCATTGATATTAGACAATGTGACTGATTCCCGGTGTCATTAGTTGACGGAGGTCACTGGTAGATTGCAACTTCCGCGGTTTCAAGTGGGCATAAGAAGCCTTTCCTGATAAATAGTTGTTGGTGTCTGTCTGTTTCCAAGGTAGAATAGATCGTCACCTCCACTGTCCAGATGCTTTGGTGGTTGCGTGTGGATGGTATTGTGGCATCCAAGATCTGTGAGGAAGGGGAGGAGGTGTTGGATTTATCAGCGTACACTGTGATATGAGTGCATGGAAGTGAAGTAGTTGGTGTTTGTTATTTACCGTATGGGAGTTGATGACGAGGATTAGGTGGTGGGTGAAAGGCGGCTGGACGTTGGGTTTTGTCGCATGCATGTGGTGCAGGTGGTGACTGGATGCGCTGTTAGATCCTTTACGAGCAGTCATTTGTGGAGTTGACTGGTCGAGAGTAGGCCTGAAACTCTTATTTGCCTAAAATTAGAATAATTTGCAGACAGCCAGGGTTGGAGTTGGAATTGCCTCGAGTGCTGCGTCGATGTTCTTGATGTGATCGTGGCTGTGATGCGATTGGAGGTCGGCACGTGGGGTGGCGATTTGCACTGAAGTAAATTGGAAGCGTATTTATTCATGCTCAGCGATCATGGGAGTGAGATGAACTTTTTATGGCTTTTGAGCGCAGGTAGTCTACCACCTCGATGGGATGTGCAGACGCGATGTCACCTAACAGTACATTGACTTGATCGACAATGTCGCGTGGTGTTATTCCTCGACCTTTCATGTGTTGCAATTGTTTTTGTTTATTGCGTTGCTGTTGGCTTTTATGGTGTGCTCTGTGACTTGACGAGATTGTGGGGATGGTGGATGACGATTGTGGGCAGCCTTACTGACTAATATTTGCTCTTCTGCTGCTACAACTTTCAACACTGGTTATGCGTCGCTTTTGAATGGCATCACAGGCTCACGAGGCTGCCAACAACATCCACCTTCGCCGTCGGTGGCAATGGCAAAAAAGAATGTGGATGTTGAGGCCGACGCAGGGGAAGCCACTGAGGCTGCACTAAGTGCCTTTAAACGCGTCGCCGTCGAGACCTGTGGTGTGGCAACCATTCGGTTGATCAATTCTGCCGAAAGATTCCTTGCTCAGTGTGGCTTATTCATTAATGCAGAAGATAAGAGACTCGACTTTGTGCTTGGAGGCCTTATGAGCGACTGAGTGAGGTTTGGTTGCCGCGTGAGAGCGGAGCAAGGGCGCACCTACAACTTGGTAGGCATGCTAGATAAGTCGAATCTGATGTTATTTTCTTCTTACAATGGTTAGTTTTGCTCGTTCATTCTTTAAGTGAAAGATGTTTAAGTGTTGTTGCCTTTACCGACATGAAGTAGGTGTGGAGCGTGGCTATGATGCTTTATTATGTAAGCGTGGTTCTTTGTACGATCCACTGTCATATTCGCTAATCGCTTGCCTACTTGCTGTTCAAGACTTAGTACGCAAGTTACCGACGTGTGTCCGAAGAGACATTTTTAATGACGCCACATGTGGGTGTTGCAGTAAATGGGATGACCAATTGACTGAGTGTGATTTATTTGTAAATGGGGAATGTCCAACGCCTTCATGTGTCACTTATTTTCGCAGATTTTAACCTACACAGCTTATGTTACGTTAAAATTGTGCGATATTTGGATTCTTGTGAGTGCGTATGAGTGTGTTGCTTGACGGCCATCTGCCAGTTGATGGTATTGAGCGCATTCCCGCTGCCTGAGATAAGTAGTTGAGATTGTCTCGGTGGGCTTACGATATGACAGTAGATTGTAGACCGATAACCATATCAAAGCTGAGTTATTCTGTCATTATAGTTGTTCTGATGCCACGCTGCTGACGGGAGTTGGGCTCTTCGTATTAGGCTAATGTTTCCTCTACTGGTCGTAGACACGCGTGATGACTAGCACATTTCCCTATCCCATAGGGAATTAGATTACATCATGGGGATGATGAGAATGACGACGCAGCATCCTTACCGAGGAGGGCACGGAGGACGGTGCTGGACAAGGCGAAGTGGGCTATGCGATGCGCCAGTGGTTTGTTGAATGACGGGTTTTTGTGTCGTTGTTGTACCTTTGCAGAGCGGTATGCTGAATATGCGTCTAATTATTCTGCCCGAGTACGATGTCGTCTCCTTTCGCCCTCGAGGAAGGGAGAAGATGAGGCAACTGCAGTATGCATGTATGAATTGGTGATAGAGATGTTCTTTTGCGGATCGAAGCTCTGCTAGCCACAGCTCATTTGTATAGCTATGTGACAGGTGCAGAATATTTTGGCTCTGGAGGTGTAGAATTGTTTTCATTTTGTTGGGTTGCAGCTAATTGCTGGTAGCACGGGTAATGAGTACATTTTGGAGGTGTCACGGGACTTAAAAAGGTGGCATGATGCTACTTAGCCTTGAAAATGGCTTCACAGTGGGCAGAATGTGTAACTCGTGGGTGGTTGATTAGGTGGGCGTAAGGGGGAAGTGGAAAGGGAAGGCTGTACACTGCAGGGCTGCTCTAAATGTTGTTGTGTTGTCATGTCAGCACGCGGCACCGTTAAGCAGACGTGGTAGCTATTATCACCATTGGGCAGCTGTTTGGACTTGAGTGATATGCTGGAAGAAATGGCCAGACGAGATGGAGATTATGGTGGGCGATCTGCTCGTCAAACACCTTTCGATAGCATCTATTTGTATATCTGCAGTCCTTTGTTTCTTTTACCTTTGCTCAAAGTTACTGCTCTGCTAACCTTTCAGCTGCCCCGTTGGCATGGCATTGAAGCTTTCCTCCAGTCGTCAGCATTGGTCTTTATGCGAAGTAAGGTTAATAGATGCACATTGTGCTACGTGTATACGATGGAAACATTGGACCAGAAATAACCTGGAACGCTTTTCCATAGGGTCAGATCTGTCAGGACGAAAGTGAGCTCAAGACACCACCTGCAAGAGCAACAAATGTTTTGAGGAGTCCAAAATTTGTGACTTAGAGGCTAACAAGAAACACAATCTAAAACCCATCTTCTGGACCTCTGTGTGGTTGAGTTTTGGGCAAATTATTGCTGAAGTAAATACGTGGCTCTGCATTGTGGGATGATCTGGAGTCATGTAGACGCAGGCTACGAGGACTTCGGACAGCACAATTCGTTTAAGCTATTTAAAAGTGACTTGATGTTGCTTTGTATTGCTTCGTGGTGGAGTTTTGCTGCACAAAGTGAAGACTGCGACGACCTTGACAACATCATAATGCCACGCTGATGGGTCGCGATGGCAGAGAAAGTGTAGTTGGTAAAAAGCAAGCTTCTGAAAATATGGAGAGCAAAATAAGTTGTAAAACTGGAAGGCAGTTGAGTAATCTCAGCGTGGGTAATAAATGTGAGGTGTTATGGTTGATGCTGTAACAAATCAAAAGACTAAGAAATGCGACAAAGAACAGAAGGGAGAAGGTAGGTGTATGTAATATGTGCAAACTTCTTTGTTTTGTATTGGTACACAAAAGGAATGGGATGATTTTTATTTGGGTGATAAGATCAGCTGCGGAAAGTGCAGAAGGCGAAAAGTCCGTTTTTTATAGTTAGCATAGAGAAAGAATGGGGTGACAACCGTCTGAGTAATAAGAAGGAAGGAAGGAAGGAAGGAGGGAGAGGAATGAGATGGAGGGGTTGAGCCGCATGATCACACACTCTGGGGACATCATTGTCTTTCCACCTCTCGTATTTAACTGCAATTGAATTACTTCGTTGCTGAATTGACTCTCGGCTTTTGTTACGGCCATTTAAGGTGTCCATGCTCACCCTGCAAGGTAGGATAGCTTCTGAGACATATCTACAGCTCCGGTTCCTTTCTTTTCGTCGTATTTTCGAATTCGGTCCCAATGTTGCCCGCTCATGTCTTCGACCGGTTTGGGTTCAACTCATTCATCATTTACCTGATTAGAGGAATACATTTTACTTGGAAAATTCGTCTTAGTGTGGACGAGAGGAATGATGCAATATACTCTGGATTATGCATTAGTTTTGCCATGCTACCACATTTGAACTTTTTATTTAGGAATAAGATTTTACTGCAGGGTGAATCCCATAAGCTTAACAGCAATTAGTTAATACTGAAACCAAAAGAAGCTTTGTCAGTTAAGAAGTCAGGAATGTTTTCACGTAAAGGCATACTTCCCTCCATTTTCTGTTTCTTGTGAACTGGATCAGTGCACTTGTGTTTACGAGGTAGCATTGTGGCTTTCCGCATTCGTGCACTACAAGGAGATGGAGTAGCGCAGACTAGTTCAGTCATTCCGCAGAATGCAGTGGTGTGGAATAAAGTAAAAGCAAGAAGTCAACGAATTTTGGACATGAAAAGCATTATACCCATTTAGTGGAATGGTAATGAAAACATGCATAATTTGCTGGAAGATGACACGATCTAGCCGCCATAAAATCACTGTCGCTCCCATCACTTTCACCAAACACTTTGTTCTCACCCACATTCCTGACTACTTCTTCAATCTCATCAATGCTTAGAACACATTGGAGGGATCTGTCTTTAGCGTCGGCGCAGCCTAGCCGATTGTCACAGCGACAGTAGAGGTGAGATGTGAGGTGAATGCGAGGAGAAACAGATGGTTTAGAGTCGGTAATGACCTCATGCTTTGCAACTGCAGAGCAAATGCTGATTGTGTGAAGAATGTTTTGGGTAGCTCCTATGGGAGCCTTTATAGGTGTCTCCGTAGATTGCGCTAGCGCTCGAACTGACTCCGTGTATCCTGCTATTGCTTAGCTAACCATGCAATGGGACCATGGTGTAATGCCCTGTAACGTAAGGCAATATGCTTGTAAAACAACTTGATAATTTTGTTTGCCATTCCAAACTAACATTGCATGTCAAATTGCATTGCAAAAGTCACATGAAGTATTAAAAGTAGTTTTGATGTCCTGCCTTCTAAGCTTGATGTGGGCAAGTCATAGCCACCTACTAACTCGACCCTCTTGACTTCAGTAGTAGCGCGTGCCAACAAAATTTGAGAATATCACCTGATAAATAAATTATGCTTAGACCTCTAAAGGGGGTGCATTATTTTTGTGAACTTGATACAGTTCGACTTCGCACTGTCCTCCTCACACTTTGTAGGGTGAAGCGAGTGAGGGTTTCCAACTAAAATCCATGCCTGGGATAACAATGTTACGCCTGAAGTTAATAAAACGTAAAAACACTTGTTTCTTTGAGGGATTTAGCAGAATTTTGGAGGTGTAATGTTCAGCAACACTCGACAGGTTTGGATATGCAAATCGCAAAACGCCAGCTTTTGTCACTGCTATCAGGCAACCATGTTTTGGAGTTGGAGAAGCAGGCCAGTTCCGAACTTTTGCTCTGCGATCGGTTTTAACGTCACGCGATGCATCCATATTCTTTTCCATAAATGGCTAGGAAGGAAAGCGTAATGTTTGAGTGGAAACAACAAAGAGATGAATTTATTTTGCATCTGATGAAGTGCAATCTAGAATGCTTTTGGTGACGACGCCAACTTCATTGTTCGATGATGCTGTAATCCTTGAAGCTACCACTTACCATGTTGTGAATAATTCGGTGCATGGAAGGTCGACGAGACTGGACTGCAAAGTCCTCCTCATAGCCATTGTTATTCACCTTCTTACAAGTTTATGGAGGGGATTTAATGTTGCGTCCCTGCTCATCACATTTTGACTTGTTCGGACGGCATGTTCAATCAGTCATCTCATAACGTTTGTGGTGCAAAGCCACTAGAGGGCACTGGAAAACTCCATTAAACTATAAATAGGACGAAGAAGCTACCGTACAGCAGGATTGGAATTCCATCCATTCCAAAGGACGTTCAGAAAGTGGAACTTATAACAACTGATAGGCAACAAATTTGTATCATCACCCGAGGTGCCACATAGACATGCGTGCAACGATTCCATTGCTGGCACACATTGTAATCTTCAAGAAAAATGACATTTAGGAAAATGAAGATGAGTATTCAAAGTTATCCCAGTAGCGAAGTCCTGGATAGACTTGATGTCTTAGATCAAATGCAGATGCTCTTTATATTGTTTTGTAGCCACTACAATGCAAGGTGTAGTAGATGTCTTCTCCATTCGCATATTCTGGCTTTTCTAGAGATTCTTCATACGCGACTCATTCTCCACCGCATATTTTACTGCGTGGTTATTTTTGAAGAGGGCTTTAGTGTAGCAGCAAGATTGACAGCCTTGAACACTAAAATTGCGCTCCAGAAATCTATTTTGGTGGCGACGATTTCAGTTCACAACAAAAGTCGTGGAAATGAAAATAAATTCATGCATTCTAGCAGTGAAATCGAACTGCGTCCTTGATTCAGCAGCAAGTAAATCAGAATGACGTAGCAGCGAAACAACGCAGTTTGTTCGTTGGCCATTGGATTTTGGTGTCAAATCATCACTCATTTGACTTCTGTCGTGACCATAAGAGCGCATTGCTTTCCTGGTGGATGTCCTTTCCTCTTCCTCCTTCAGGGTACCCACAAGGCGTTGAATGATAGAGAAGCGGTGGTGAATCAAACTCTGTTTCCTTCCAATAGCAGAAGAAGATCTGTTCAAACGCATTGTTAACATGGAAGTTGTGTTCTACGTTTGCTAGATACCACAAATGTCGTTCAGATACCCTTAAGTTTGAAATTAGGTGCAGCCGCAAGCCATGCCATGCATGTAATATCCGTCTCTCCTCTCTGTCTGTCCGTTTGTCCGTAAGCCCGCGGTAACTTCTTCATAAAGGAGCAATGCTAAAACGCGCACCGACAATTTGAGAGCTTGTTTGGTTTTGATGATTTTCGTAGGTGTCTAATTTACATGAAATTCCATCAGTTGTGGATACTGGAGAGTAGTAAGGCGTCGACTTCGTTGATAGACCCAATCATTATCCAACAGTGCATTCGTCTATATTTGTATGCATCGGCTGGCATGGTCTAAAACACCCTAGAAGAGCCCAGCTTCCAGTTTAGATTAAGCATATTCTCTAGCTTTGACAACCAATGCAAGTGAAGTGTGCAGTTTACTTTGGATGGGAAAGGCAAAAGTATAGCAGCGATAGTAGTAGAATCCATTGAGAAGAGAGTCTTGGCACACTTGGTACTTTGCGGCTGAGCGCATCACTTGGCCTGCTTTCGCATGCACGGTCGACTTTAGCAGTGGTAGAAATGCGGTGGGATGGTGTTTCTTCATTAATTTTTCCGCCTTGACTTGGTGCTTAGCAGCGTCGACCGCCGCTGCGGTGTCAAAAAATAACGTCTTGTGGCATTCTATAGGCAAACAGATGAGGACTTGAATCTGAAGACAAGTATTCCAACCTTTGAGGGGTCAGCTCAGGATCCAAAACGCTGTGGGGGTTAGCAGAAAGGACTTTGCTAATTGCAAAGATTGAGTACATTTGCGAACTCAACAACAAGCTGATTAGTCCACAATCATCCTTCATAAATGAAGATACATCCTCTTGTGAGATTGGGACGTCAGCATTAATGGTGAGAAGCGTATCTCGACTTGGGCTTGACGCAACCCTCTTACAATGATCCATGAGCAAAGGCCACCTACAACTGCCCATGTTGTTGAGTTTAGTTGTTGGAACGCAGCAGAATGGCACCAAACACTTTGCTGGAGGTGTTAATCAACGTGAAATATGTGAAACAACTGGCGGTTTCTGTTGCATGTGTCAACTCGAAACGGTGTAAAGGAGTCTGCCTCCTTCCACGCACGTAACCATACATGTGAGCTGACAGATGCCAATGTGCGTGTAGTTGTGGAGATGTACGTATGTGATCGCACTCGTGGGCACACATGTATAGTGAAAGATGCAAAGTGGTGCAGATGCAAAAGTTGCGATCTTTCGTGATGTACTCGGTGTTTGCAGTGCTGCGGTCAGCTCTGACAGCATAAGCGGAGAGGCTGGCACAGCACAAAATCGCACCGATGAAGTCTGTGTAATTTAACAAAAATTTCTGACAATTATTGGGTTGCACACTGCAAGTGTAAGTACGGTTGATGTGTAGACTGTCCATTGTAAAGAAGGAATGCAGGAGAGCACGTACAATCCGCTGTGAGCCTTTGTGTTCGATTCAATGCAGATTTTATAGCAATTGGGACTCAAAAGTTCTGTATGTGTTTGCGGTTGCTTGTGCCAATTCCGGTTTCTGGCATTGCTTTTTCACTTCCCGTTCATATGCATGCAGCCTTTAGTGCTAAAATGAAATGGGGGAGGTGCCAGATCTGTGAAATTGGACTGCTTTGCTCTGTGGAAATTGTGCAAGTGTTATGTTTGCATTGCTTTGGTTTAATGAAGAAGCATCATTTTCCCAACGCCGATGATAATGATTGATGGTTTTATTCACGTTGTTTGGAGTAGGTTTATACATTGGCCTGCCTCACTTACTTCATTAGTTTTATTCGACTCCTTGCCAGCATCGAAGTGATGGGGCAAGTGACTTAATGTGGAGGAAGAAGGCTGGTGAGGGGCGACACCGTGGAAGGGTTTGCTGTCGTGATGCACAGCACATGACTTGATATTCATTTAACAAGTGCTCATCATGCAGGAGTGAAATATGAGTAACATATGCTCAGAAGATTTTGTACTTTTCTTTCAACAAATTGGGCCTCATTAGACAAAATTTTGTTTGTAAGGTAGCGAATCATCTGACAATCTGCATGACCGCCTGATGCATTGCACTGTTAATGAATGGTTTCGGAAATGTTATGCGTTTACAAATGGCAATGCCTAAACAGTAACTGCAGCACTTTGCTCGACTGCCGGATCCGACTGTGGCCACTTCGGTGACCACATTGCCCTGGCTGGGTAGGCTGGCCTTCGGTCTTCGCCAGTAGGCCCGACTCATTTCTCTTTCAAGCAATGCACCTTCTTTTGCCTCCAATGAAGTCTTAAGACTCTACACTAGTGACAACGGAATGCAAGCTTTAATTTGAAGGAATCCTACCCTGAATTAAACCATTTGCGACTATATTTAGCAGTGCGGAGGAAGTGCATGTGCTGTGGACGGATGAATCGCCGACTTTCTATAACAGATGGGCTAAGAATGACGTCCACCTTCAGTACCCATCCTAGTCTTGTGTTCTGCAAAGAAGCTATTAACACTGGAAGGGGCAGTAGTCGAGGTTTTATAGCCATGCCTGCATAAAGATGTCGAAAATGCAAACAATCTCGAAAACTCATTTCCGCGGGGCTGTGTTAGATTCTCTGCTCTCTTTTGCGAAACCGCTTCTAGACCAGTATTTCAACCTCTGCCTGTATAAGCACGCGAGATAGTCAGCAGAAGTCGCGTCTCTGAATTCAGCTCTGAAGCCAAGCCTGACGAAGGCCAAGATCCAGTAGAAATGCCAGGAAGGATCAGTAACTTTGCTGCCAAGCATGTCCTCACTTGCAGTGAAATTCGAAGACTGACATGGCTGTCCAGTGGATGTTTTATTCAGCACTCATTACTCTGTGATGGCTGACGCAGGAGGTTTATCATTGAAGGCGCAGAGGGTGTTGTCAAAATGAAGTGAGGTGCTGTGTGATACAATGCTGGCTGAACTGCCGGTTTCGGATACGGTCACTCGGGCAGCCAATTCGCCTTGGCAAGGCAATGCGATTTTCATTCAAACGAAGTAAAACAGTTTTTGAGCAGCAGATGACTTCTCTTTTGCAAAACGGGTTAAAGATAATGAAGCTGAAATGCCTAAGTGCGTAAGCGCATTCCTTTGATTAAATTAATGAATCTGTGAAAGAAGCCGAAAATTCAACGCCGTCACAGCAAGTTGGAAAGCATTTGGGTGTAGAGGCGAGTTGGAATGTTATCTTTGTCCTTTTTTATTTGCACACGTATTTTTGGTTTTTGTTTTCCTCTAATATGCTGAAAGAATAAATTTACGTCAGCAATATGGTATTTGCCGATGTATTCGCATCCTCGTGATTTGATTCAGTCTGTTAAGCCCAAACATCTTGCAATCAATCCTCAAGATGGCTTTAAAATACCTCGCTAAGTAGAAATGCCTTCAGTAAGAATTGGTGTGTGAATCCTTTTTGTGGTAGCCTGCTCTTCGGGTTGATGGAACCCTACGATTGCCTACGTGGCGAGTTAGGGTGTAGCGACTTGAAATAAAGTCGTGTCCTCTATCGAAAGCAGCCATCATTGTGTATGGGACAATGCTGTGGCAGAACGCACAATTGAAGTTCCTTACCTTTCTCAAGAGGTTAAGGGGAAGAAAGAAACCGAGAAGGGGGATATAATGGGTGGGGCATAACGAAATGAGGAGGAGGAGGTTTAAGAACTTACCACTGGTCGAATTAGACAATCGCGTTTTCATCCTACACAAAGACACATTTGTTCGAAATATTGTCTCTACTTGTTTTGTGCCTCATCGTTTACGTTTCTACCTCCAACTCAAATAACTAGAGAAATGAGGTGTTGGTAAATACAGACAAACAAATATATTCGAGTGTTTCGCCAATGGGAAAAAACCTGAGAAGAATAAATCTAGGAAGCTGAAAATTATCGGCGTTGACGAATTAGTTGATTATGGTGAGTCGGGGAAGGCGAAGCTAAACTGGCAAAGAAGCTGGGTGTGTAGCTGGATTTTTTTTTAGTCCTCCCTGTGCGGTGGCCTCAATGGAGGAGTAGTCTAGCGCATTGGGACCGGACTGCAACAAGTACAGGGCATGAAGGAGGTCTAACGACACAGCACGTGAGTGGGATGTGGGCAGTGATTCTACTGCGGGGCTTGCTCATTTTGCTGATGTGCGGTGGGGCAGAGGCCCACCATTCACTTATGTGCCGCTGCAGAAATGCTGTACAACAAAATAAGCCTGTCGAATCGACTCAAACGAAAGAGTAGGCGTAGACGATTCATGTGTTAGGTCCTGTCAATCAACTATCAGAAGTCGAGACACCAGCACATCAATTAAGTGGAGCTGGGGCGTGAAGGCTAAGAAGAGGAAGTAGGGGCCTTTTCAATGACTGCGTACAATTTACTAAGTGTGGATAGCAAAATATGCTCGTCGCCATAATGTGCTTCACCGAAGAAGGGATCCACGCATGGGCTGGTCACTTAATCTTATGCCTTGGAAGCGTCTTTATTGGTGTCGCACTCTCTATCGAAAGCCTAGGCGCTTTTATAACACCACTTGACCTCTGAAATCAAACCAGATCGGCATCATCTTGCCTAAAATTGACCGGTATTGATAGTGTGTTGACCAGTCTCTTCTTCACCGACGTCAAAGGGAGCGCATAGCGATGGGTACGTCGCTGCTGCAAATGCCATCAAAATAGCATTCCTTGGCAGGTTGTGCCAGAGCATTTGAGTACCTTTGCATGGGCAGATAGTTTGAGCTTGTCAATGACGACCTGATTACGTTGTGCTGTTTTAGGCTTTGGCGTTGTAAAGCCCTGCAACTTAGTAAAGTTGAATGCAGTTTGAGAAAACCTGGACAGAAATTGTAAGTGCATGTTTTTTGACCTAATTGGCACGATTAACACACCCAGTATAGTGTGCAGAAGGAAAAGAAAACCAATGCTCTTTATGGAGGTGCTTATGAATGCATGCAAATTACTGTTGTCAGGCGCACCTTCGTGGGCTCAAATGCAGCCCAGCCGTTGTTGCCTTTGCAACGAGGTAACGATCGTCACCCTATGTTGAGGCCAAAAAAGAATCCATCATAGTGATTTGAACTCGTCATGGGGTACTAAGTGGGGTCTTGGTAAGTGCGTAGCACCTTACTACCGCTCTAACTTAACAAAAAATCCACCAAGTTTAAAAGCACTCCAAATATATCATTAAGACCAACTGTAAGTTGAGGATGAAACCTACCATCTTCGATTAGAATGGAGATCATGGAGTAGCTAGGACCTGCTCTTACATGCTGTAATCACAATAGACGCTTTGTAGTCCATTTGGCCCCAGTGTAGGGCCTATTTTCCCACTTCCGAAACCGTCATCTTGTATTGCATTAACATGTTGTGTAGCGGCAAAACTTCCGTGTTGGTACACATCAGATAGAGAAGTGGCCACCGACGCAAGATGTTCTCCGCGACCTCTCAAATGCAGCCCATGGCTAACACATTTCGTGACAATTGCATGCTTTGTATTACTGCAAAGCGGTGTTCTATTAGTACTTGACAGTACCGAAAAAGAGCCTGCAATTGTCGCCAAGTATTTCTTTCATGACGCATAGACACGACCAGCAAGTTTTCTACATGAACTGCGTGCATACAATTTACTTATAACGGCAAACTTCCGCCATTCCCACCGATTCATCCAGAGGACTTGTGTTCCACTCAGGACAGTTTGCCTCATCACCGTTGGTGTCCCAGTGCACCAAATGCTCTGCTCGTAATTGCCTCACACAAAGAGGGTTTAGCACAGCATTGCATAAAACAGAATGTTCACAACACAATCAATGTCGCTTCACCTTTCCACTGGTTAATTCAATCCCAACTTGTCATTTAGAAGTTCAACCAGGCGAAGTAGGTGGTGTAAGCAACGAAGACATGCAGCATGACTGATGAACCAGCAACATTGTGACAGCCTTATAAGTGCCTGCATTGGTGGCAATAGCGCACAATTGGCTCCGATACAATCGGAGGGGAATGCACCGATTAGGGCGGCGTAGACCATGATCAGATGCCCGACTGGTTTACGAGCTCTGGGAGACAATAGACTAGCATTCGACACATGGCTTCATTGAAAGGATATTGTTTAGTACAGGTTGGAAAGAGAGGGAAGTATGTGATCGGAATAAGCATCAAACCCGAAACCAACCCAAGACATTGCCACTACATCATCTCTTGAACCCATCTCACCAACAACCGCGTACCGCCTACTTCCTACTAATTCTCACTCCCAACTCCAGCCATTCTTCCACCGCATCAGCTTCTAACGCCACGTCATTTCTCACCACCGATGCCGAACATGCTTAATCAATTCATCAACGCTTTACTTGTGCCAAGGTACCTCTTAAACAACCAAACTCAACCACACGGTAACCAACACATTCAACCACCTCGTGTCCGCTCCCGCCAACTTCATATCAATGACTGTACTATCTCTTCGCTTACACGGACACATCCACCGCGCCGACAACCCACACCCAATCCCTCCTCTCTCAATGCCCCACCCCTCTCCAATGCTCCTCCAACCCGAAGAGTAAGGTACACCATTTCCCAAAGACTCGTTCACACACACACACACACAAAACACATTCAAAGGTGACTGCAAAAGCACT
The DNA here is from genome assembly GCA_036345935.2 of Taenia hydatigena. Taxonomy (NCBI): domain Eukaryota; kingdom Metazoa; phylum Platyhelminthes; class Cestoda; order Cyclophyllidea; family Taeniidae; genus Taenia; species Taenia hydatigena. The sequence continues at coordinate 1,663,680 of JADWOT020000003.1, forward strand.
AATCGGTCGATCTTTCCTCAGTAGCCTAAGCGAAAAACAAACAATCGTCTTTCCGGTGGCCCTCAAAAGGGCCGTTGTCGGGTTCATGGTTGCAGCAGGCTCATCAAGTCAGTCCAGCGGTCAGTAAGGCAATTGGTCGACCTATTCCTTACTGCCCACCGGGTTCTCCGTCTTCTTCAGGAGCAGCAGCTTCGCCTGAATGTTAGGCAGCACACCACCCTGCGCGATGGTCACACCACCCAACAATTTGTTCAACTCCTCATCGTTGCGGAATGATGATGCGTGTCTTCCTGTTGTCGCGCGCTGCATTACCCGCCAACTCCAACACCTCGGCAGCCTGGTATTCCAGCACAGCTGCCAGGTAGACTGGTGCTCCAGCACCCACACGCTCCGCATAGTTGCCACGACGCAACAGACGGTGCACTCGACCCACCGGGATCTGCAGGCCTGCCCGCACCGACCTCATCTTCGCTTTGCCTCTTCCACTCATTCTTTTCTTTTATTCCCTCCCTGTCGACGCAATAAACACCAAACCGATTGAATCGTGATTCCGTCACATGTCGGACTGCTCCCGCCCTATAAGCCACATTTATCACACTGAGGTACACTTCTTATTGGCCACAGAGCAGTCGAACCAATTTGCACATCTCATTGGTTCGCCAACGCCAACACCAACGCCCTCTGCCATTGGTTGTTTACTAATCATCCTGCTGCACTGAACAGATGGCTGCGTCTCGCCTGATTAGATTGTGTGCGGGAGAAGCCATGCAATTTTGTTTATCCCTCACCTTGGATGACCTGCGTTTTATCGATATCGCAAGTACTGCAACATCATGCACCCATACACCCCAAATCGCCCTAGTTACCTATGCCAGGAAAGGACAGAGTGGATCACACAATAGGCAGATCGCCTCCATATATACCTTACTTTTACGTTGTATTCCTAAGAAGTGCGGTCGAGTGCCCCTCAACTTCTTTTTTTGTTCTTGTTCTACTATTTGCACTTGTTAGTATTTCCTATTTATTTTGACAAATGCTTTTATAGCATCTACATTTACGTGTACAGGCGTGTTGGCTAAAATGACACCTCACCCACAGTGACAATGGTAGTCAAGTTGGTGCACGCAAAAAGGCTGAAAGTGGCACAATCTATCAATTGTTTGGTATTGTGGACATTGTAAAAGCATTAAGAAAGGCCGTTCATTGTGAATATCTGGTCAATCTGGCTGCTGCATGTGCTGAACCTGATATCCAATGTTTCCGTAATTATCTTCAGTGTCTTCTTACTTAGTTGTTTATCTCAACGGTACAAGCCTCCGTCGAGTCGAGTGAGCCGCAGTGGAGTGGAGTAGAGCGCGACCGGTCAGCAGCAGCAGCAGCAACAACAGCACTCCACACTCATCTCATCTACTTAGAGCCGGTGTACTTGGTCACAGCCTTGTTACCCTCCCACACCGCGTGCTTCGCTAACGCACCAGGCAGCAGCAGACGCACAGCAGTTTGAATCTCTCTGCTCGTGATTGTCGACTTCTTGTTGTAATGTGCCAAACGGCTCGACTCAGCAGCGATTCGCTCGAAGATGTCGTTCACAAAGGAGTTCATGATGGACATCGCCTTCGACGAGATACCCGTGTCCGGATGCACCTGGCGCAACACCTTGTAGACGTAGATGGCGAAATTTATTTTGATTACATTGTTGCAGTGTAAATCTATCGCTCAAAACAAAAGCTAAGAGCTTTAAACAGTTTTTTGCTCGCATAAATGCACATAAATCAGATGTTGATTTGTTTTATCGAACAGCATTAAAGTGGTCAACTAGATTTGTGCGCGAAGTACGTGAGCAGTGTTTCTGTTGGCGGTCATTATTTTCGGTTAATGGGACTTAATTCGGTCGAACAAGTTGGAAGGCGGTAAGTATTTGGCATTTTTACTGCTTTTAGTTTGTTATGTGTTACTAGGTCCTTTTCATGTCGATTGGCTTCCTTTGTACGCCTACTTGCTAGAGTAAACTCGAGTGCTTCATAATGGGAATGTTAAGACGTCTTTGTTTCCCGGCTGCGAATTCCACTCACGTCCATTATTCGCTGTGCAATACTTTAAGTAGCAAACAACATTGTTTTGGCGTTTTGTCAACCAGTTTGTTTTTAATGAATGTGGATTTGATTAATGAGTCGTAATCTTGTTGAGGAGTGTTTTAACTTTGCTAAGTGCTTGGTGCATACTCATTATTTTCGCTAGAAAGTATTCATTATATGCCTTATGGTCTATCGCTTTCAACCGTGCATTTGTCAGGTCGGATATTGACGATGCCGTCAAAAATTTATGCTTTGCGAAAAATGGAGGCATTATGAGGGTGCAATGGATGCGAATTTCGACTTGGCTATCGCTTCCCAAGTGAGCGATAGCTTCCTCATGTAAGATCGGATTGCAAATACTGTTGTCGTCTTTTCTATGCAGCAATGGATTCGGTGTGCGTCCTTATTTTGGGTTGAAGCATGCTTGCATCACATTTTTGTGTGGCACAAGATGCATTAGTTTTAGTTTCTTAGTTAGTATTACGTCCTCTGAATGTTGATGGGCTTCCTTCATACGCCCACGTGCTAGTGTAAAAGCAAGGGTCACGTGATGTGGCTGTTGGGGCGTTTTTTCCAACTGCAGTGCCTACCCACGTCCACTTTCTTCATTGCAGTACTGTAAGCGAGAATTTGGGATTGTTATGGCAGTTTGTAATCGGTTCGTTCTTTAGTGACGGTGGATTTGGCTTAGTGAGACAATTTTGTTGAGAAGTGTTTCAGTTCCACTGAGTACTTGGTACCTATTCATTACTTTCTTGCTAATAGGTATTCATTATACCTGCATACCTTTCAACCTGTTCCCTTTATCCGCTTACATACTAGATAGACGTTGAAGAGGTAGATGCAGATCCTGTAAAGACTTCTTCCTTTGCCAAGAATGGCGCCATTATCTGTCAGCAATGAGTGCGGCTCCCGCCTTCGCTATCACTTCACACGTTCCTCGGGTAAGATTGGATTGCTGTAAGTGAATTTTCGCCGTCGATTTTGTATAGCTATAGATTCTATCTGCGTTCTCATTTAGGGTAGAAGCATGCTTTTATCATTCATCTGTAGATCCTTTAAAATTTCATGTGAGGTAAAAGGTGCGTTATTTTCATTGCTATGATATCCTTGTTGGCGGATCACACATACATGTGTGGAGGGCGTAAGACACTTTGGAACTTCACTGTTCATTGACTTTGAGACGAGGGTTATTTTTGTGCTGGTGTGATCTTTGCGAAACGTATTGTGTGGAGGGAGGGCGTCGGTGATGGCTTAATGGTGGGCTCAGCTTTGACGGCATGAGTTGGTGTCTGGGCGAGGTGGGCGCAGCAGAAGCGGAGGAAGGAGTGACTAGTGGGAAGCATTCGCATCACTACGCAGATTGTACTTTGCAGCAGTCTTAAATGTTTGCTTGTTAAGGTGTTTTCTCCTATCATTAGTTATGTTCGGATACGTTAGCTTTGCAGCGTAAGAGACATTCACGCATCGGCTCCTCCATTGATTGCTGTTTTCCTTTTCGGATGCTACAAAATTACTGTGGCGGTGAGGTAAAATTTGATGAGTCTGTGGAATGGTAGGCAGTACGAGCTCGTGAAGTCATTGGGGGAGGCGTCCTCGTGTCGGCTGTTCGATGGGGATGTCGGCATGGACGATAGTGGTGTGTGTTGGATGGCATGGCGGTAGGTGTGGGAAGGGTGAGAAGGGCGTGGGCGCATGCTCAATAGACTAACTGGAGTGTAACACTGATGGGGTGGGTGTGGAGGGGCGGGTTTATTTTCCACATCGGTGAGTTGCGCTGGTGATTGTGTTAACACCGAAAAGATGGAGAGGGCGAGAAGGAGAGGTGTTCCAGAGTTTTTTTTCAAACCTGCCGTAGGTGCCCTTCTTTTCGTAAATTTGGGTGTGTGTGTGCGCGTGTGTGCATTTCTTACTGTCTACTAATTGTTTTGTTGCGCGTGAATCTATGCGTATTGATATTTTCAAGGTCGTCTAGGGCCCGTTTTTAGTTTCGTAAACGTGTGTGTATGTATGTATAGGGATCCTTTTTTTGTTGATGAGGTTCTAGGGAGAAAATTTGACGTATTTTGGTTGGTTGTTGGATGGCAACGCTTTTTCGCGTTCGTTCTGTGCTGAACAATGGAGTAGAGGAGATTGATTGGAGTAGGTAGGTAGGTGGGATGTTATTTGAAAAAGGAGGGAATGATGTTGTGGTGGTGAATGAGGCCCCACTTGGTGGGAGGGAAGGTGAGGAGGAGAACTTGGCTTTACACGGTGCTAAGGTGGTCGCGGGTCCAAAGTACGACGAGAGGGAATTTTCACTTCCTCTGGCGCATTATTATGTGGTAGGCATGGGGACTTGAGTGAGTGGCACTAGGCGTCAGTTTTGTATGCAAGACTTGTAAGTGCAGTATTTATGTGCTGTAGTAGTCGGCCTCTGACCAACACTGGCTGCCTCGCCACCGTCTCTGCCATTGTTCGCAATACTGACTGCGTGACGCTTCTCAACGTCTTCGTCTTCTTCGTCGTCAATCACGGACTCATCAAGCGGCCTGCCAACAATAACACATCGTTGTCGACGGTGAAAATAATTGCAAGGGGAAATCGTGGACGTAGAAGCCGATCCATGGGAAGCCACTGGGACTACACCAAGGGCCTTTGAACCCGTCGTTGTCGACGGCGACACCTAGGGTGTCAAAGCAATTATTAGAGAAGCAGTAAATGCGATTGAGAGTTCCCTGGCTTCTTTTCCTCCTCCTTAGTGTGGACTATTCCTTCACGCGTGGCATAAGCAGGCAAGCGGCGGCGTGGCTGTGCGCTTGGAGGAGGGCCCAACATCATGGAAGACTGGATGGGGCGTGTGCGGTTGCCAGGCGGGCGGGCGAGCGGGCGAGCGGGCGTTCGAGCGAGAGGGAAGGGAGAGGGGAACGGTACCTTGGTAAGCACTCCCCCATTGGGCAATGTATGTCGTGCATGTTGAGCGAGATCTTATCATAGGCTTGCACCACTTTTGCTTGTTCCTCGTTCTTTTTACTCTAAGGTAGTAGTCAGGTTTTGCGACCTTTAGCAGTAAAGAACAACGATATGGTGTGAAGTGAAGTCGATGTGAGGCTATGTTATTATGCGCCTTCAGACCATGCATTGGTTTTTCACGACTTCCACATTTGTGAGCGTTGGGTGGGGTGACTTGTTGCTAAAGTGCGGTTGATAATTTGCAGGGGAAGGCGGAGGAGGAACCAAAGATGCCCTACGATTTAATGCGTACTTACTTCTGCCCATTAAACATTTACAGTTAATGCCATGTGGAAACGTTCAAACAACTACCAAATGTTTTGTTCACATCACACTGCTAGGTTTATAGCCATTAATCGCTTAACATTGCACCTGTGACTGCAAAGGTGCACCACTGATCAGATGCGAAAACGAAGTTTGAACTTTAATGACTGGAAGAAAGCATTCAATGTGGCCAGTAAGGCAGGATTTGTGCAATGATTTTTTTGAAATGAAACTTTGCGGGACGAAGAGGCAGCCATTGCACACCTAGTGATGAAAGTTTTGTCGAAATCCCCCAGAGGAGAAAGGGGAGATAGTGACCCGAGCGACCCAAGTTGGCAATAAAGTCCGTTAGCTGTGACCCATCGGTCCAAAGGATTTTGAGGCTGAAGACGAGGAGACAAGCGGGAAGCGTGCTACATCTCTATCCATTGTTTAATGACTATGTCGACAGAGGCCACCGTTTCACTACCCATAAGGACTGTATCGATGCTGTCACCTAGGTTAATAAGTTTATAACAAAATAACTAGTATGCTTGAGGATAGCGATTCAATTCTCACATGTGGTGCATAATGTTGTGATGTCCTTTTCCAGAATGAATGCAGCTTTTTATAATAATGGGATGCAATTTTTGTAGCTATATATCAATTGTCAACTAGTCAATTTTCGAATATGAACTGCACTTTGTTTGCATACACTCGAAAAGACAAATTTTAGCAGTTGTTCAAAGGCCAAGTTCGATGGTGTGTTTTGTGTATTTCCAAAAATTCTTGATGTTGGAAGATATTTGCTCGACAGTGGTCCTTCAAGTTTGGCAGTTTCAATGTCATCGGTCATGTTTGGCATGCTGTCCTACGATGTGGTGGGCACGTTGCCTGTTTTGATTGCGGCATTATTTTGTCGGATAAGCTTTATTAGTTCAAGAAGGGAAGAAACTGTTTCATTTTAGGCTTCACGTGAGGTCAGTGATGGTCCAAGCCTTAAGGATGACAAGAATGTACTTGTCTGTGGTGGCGCATCTAATGTGCTGCAAGGAATTGCTGAAAAAATGCCGAATTTGAAGTTGGAGTTCTCCCTTGCTCTCTATTTCTGTCTAGAAGTTTGTGTGATCCGTGCTGTGTCTCAATGTATTAGTCGTATATCCTTTTCCAAAGTCGATTCACAAATGCAATGTGTGACGGCTGCATTTTCCAAATTGATGCGATAACCATACCGGTCGAGTTCGTCGTGTTTATTGGACTCAGATATGGCTGCAGTGCCCTACGAAAGGGTAGTTGAGTATTTTCTTCTCCACTATAACTTCAGTAGACGCGATCCAAGCAAACCTAGACCAACGTCGGAAAGACTCTGGTGCGACCGCGGCATCGGCGTCGGCGTGCGGCTCACTCTATCGTCGCACAGCGTATCAATCCGCCGCCTTGATTAGCAATGTTTCTTTAAGTCTCAGTTTGTTCCCGCGGATTCGAGGATGTTCCTCGAATGGAGTATTTGGTGACGCAGGTGATAGGTGGATGCAAACATCGAATTTTATCGCACAGAATGGGGACGACTGAACAAAAGAAGCAGCACATCATCCATGTTTCCTTCAAGTCTGCAAAGGACAAGTATTTCTTTGAGGCTGTGTCACCGTGGAAAGGCGTTTTGGCAATCAGCGTCCGCTGATGGAATCTTGCTGAAAATGCTGGATGACTGCGAAGTAGGGTGCAAGTGGTGCCGCGTCGTGACTGCTGCGCTGTGGAGTGGTAGGCGAAAGGGCTATGTAAACGAGTGTGATGGTTATGGATGCATGGAGGAAGTGACTCGCCGACTGATAGGTACGTATAAATGCACGTTTATTTATATTTGTAGTCTCTATTTATGCATACCATTTGCTTTTTATGCACGTTGATGAGGTGTAACGCCTTAGTGCGAGGTGTAGTCCTTTACATCGGCCACAGTGACTGTGTATTTTATGGGAATCCAACGCTGGTATAGGAGTAGCTGTATCTCTTCTTTCCCATTTTCTACTCGTTCCACTTGTTTGTTGTCATCACTTGTTTGGGTGCCTTAACCCAGCGGAGTGGTATGCTTTAATTGTTGATAGTTCCAACTTTTGTGCCCATTGACATCTGGTCATGCCGTTAGCTGCATTTATCCATTTCGCGCGTCTTGTTATAGCTTTTCGCTTAGAATAGTAGATGGCATACTTTCGTCCATTAATCTTGTTTTATTCTAACCCAACCGTGAGAGGTTGCGCGTTTAGCGTGTTTGAATAAATATGCATACACTTTTTGAGAATTTTGATTGGAACAAGTTGTTAGTGTTCATTACAAAGCATGTTAAAGTCGTAGTTACCATATTGAGTGTACTGGATGCTGGCAGGTAGAATACGGCAATTTGCTTTATAGCAAATTAGTGTTTTCTGTCAAAGTTGGAACAGTAAAATGGGCACTACGCACAGTTGCCTGAAGTGAGCGGATTCCAATGTACTTGTGGTTAGAAAGCTTGCTGCTGCTTTACTTCTTCTCATTGTTTTGTGGAGTTGAGAAGGACCATATCGTGCTTTAATGCCCATTTTTATGCGCGCTCAAATTTCACTGAATGTCAAGCAATTTCGTCGGTTCCTTCTGCTGATGTTATTTGTAAGTGAGAAGAAAGGCAGGAAATAGGACACGAGTTTGACTGTTTAGTGTTCCTCGTGTAAACCACGGAATTGTGCACATTTGTCATTGTCAAAAGAAGCATCGCGAGATGCCAGCATCCGAAATGCTAGTGGGTGGAATAGTTATTAGAAGCGTGTTGTCACGGTAATGACTTGGAAGGCAACCCACTGATTACCTCGGTTTGTTCACTCCTGCTGTAGCAGTGTACTAGGTCCGGTGTGGTCTTCGCCACCCTTGTCTTAGTCGTGATAGTAAGCAACTTTGGCTTTAGCTGTTTTTCCCTTGAGGCTGATAGTTGGCTGACGGGTCGCGGACGCAGGCAAAATTGCAGGTTTGGCGTCTCCCTTAAGTTGGCCAGATTGGTATTCTTGACGGCCAATAGTTGGTGGATGTCCCCGAAGACACGGGCAAATATGGATCGGCAAGCTTTAGGCTTCGTCTCTTTGGTTACTCGCGCTCTATTCACTTATCTGTTAATAGAATTATTTGGTTGGTAGAGGTTTAAGTAGATAGACAGGCGAAGGTGAGGCGATCTACTTAATTCGTTGTCCATGGACATATGCGCCAGGTTATCTTCATTAGCTTTGCTTCAGGGGTGTGAGGTGTGACGTTGGAACGTTTGCACAGTCCGGCTTGATGTGAGTGGTCGTGCCGCCTCATGTGCATTAGAACATTTGACTGTCGGAGCTGCTAAAATTAACACCTCTTTGACGCCCTCACGACACATTTTTCTGGGTGCATTGCTTCATCTTGATTGCATTATTGCTGCTAAGACTGCTTAGGATGGAAGTTGCTCACAGTGGAAAGGAATAGGTTGCTTCGCCGTGTTAGCTGTCTTGTTTACGTTCAATACTTGTTGCATCGTTTCAATCACACGCGCACACATGGCAGGTCTATTGTACATACTGTTGATTGACAGTGCTGTCATGCGTGTGTCCGATGCAGTGGAGCTGTAGGTGCACTGGGTAGTTTGGGGGGAAGGGGGAAGGGTGGGTGTCACCGGCATTGACATGCCCAAGGCATAGGGGCAAGTGGTGCACACGGACCTCGAACCCTTTAATGCGACGCCGACATGGGCAAAGGCCCTGTGTGGTCCAGTTTGCACCCTAGTTCTGCGTCGTTATTTGGCTTTGTGTCTGTCGCACGAGTGCTTTTTTTGCGGTGCGCCGCCTTTCCTGTGGTATATGAATAGCAGTGATGAGAACCTGAATGGCACAGTCGTCGCAAGTGGCGTCTTGTCCCCGCCTTTCCTTCTGATCATAGTATCCTTTTCCCCCATCACACCTATCATGGTGTTGTTTCGAGACGATTACTTTGCGAATTATTTTACTATCTATTTGCGTCGCTGTTCCTTTTTATTCACTTGTTCGGTCATTTAGTAGAGATGTGGAGGTAGAGTCTAGGTGAGGCAGTAAAGCTGGTGTCGGCTGTCCAATGACTTTTTACGTCATTGCGTTTATCTCAATCTCTTCATCCGCCGACCCACCTACATACCTGCCTATTAGTTGGTTTTTCGACTATCCATCTGTTCGCTCGGCCCCTTCTCGACCTGCAAAACATGTGGCGGTGAATTTGGGCTGCATGCGGTAGGCATATGAGACTGACCGAGACGGACCTATGGACGATGAAAAGCTATGTTAGAACGCACCTTAGTGAAGCGAATGTAAAGCTACGGGGGGAGGTGCAAACACCAATTTGACGCTGGTAGTTCACTAAAATTGCCGATTGAAAGTAAGGGAGGTGGGCAGTTATTAAGTCCTGTGGTTGCAAGAATGCAGGTGCTGCCGGAGATGGGATGCAGCAATGCTGAAAGGCTAGCTAGGCCACACTAGGCACCTATGGACGTCGAAGTGAAGTGGGCCATGTCAGTGGAGAGCTGTGCTGATGGCTTTTCGTGTGGTTCTGAATCCATTTTCCTACAAAGCGTGGGGAATGGCTACTCCAACGAGTAAGTATATTATCTGTTGCACAAGACTTGGTCTTCAAGTAGGGGATTGCGCAAGACGGTGTTGGCTGGTTGAGTGTTCAAAATCATCAAACGTATGCAATGGAGTTGCGTGCCTCAACGCCGATCCAGACTAATCCACATGGACACGGGATTCATAACCGGGTATCAATATTGTCAATCTGCATTTCTCTTGGGGGTTGCATTATTAAGTGGTCAGTGTCTATCCACAGGGTTGCAGGACTCATTCAGGGATCATTGCGTCGAACTGTGTCCATCACAATAGGCATGAGACACATCAACGAGTGCTTGACGCGTAGTGTTTTTACAATTGACCTCTGCGTCATTACTTCTCCCCGCTGTGCCATCATTCTTGTTTTTTGTTGGTGGGCATGAAGTTACTCCTTTCTTTTAGCATGGGGAGCTCTCTCATCATCGTTAGAATGATTAACGATTTAATTGTGCCGTTTTCTGTATTTCTCATAGATTTTCTATTTAACCATGCTTAGCACTTTGCGAGATTTTGGTTAAGTAGTCTTTTTTAGGTAATTTTGAGGATGTCGATTGAAAGCCAACAATTCGTTATTCCCGTTATCCGGATGGTACTACCTTTTTGCTAATTCTCTCCATTTTCGCAGTTTTCTCGTAAAACCTAATGCTTTTGAAAAGTGGTTAAAAGGCGATTGTTTAGCAAGGTGAAGTCTCTTTTGCCTTTTGTTCGCTTGCGAGGAGTAGACAACAATCCATTCACAGACTCGTGGTAGAACGACAGGGCTTTTGTGTCTCAATTTCAACTATCGTGTGTAAATTTAATTAGGTTGATTTCATTTATGAAATTGCAAGTTGCGGTGAATCTGCCAGACCGCCTTCTTGCGTTGTTTCATTTGATTACTGCGATTTTTCTTTGTTCGTCTGTAATTTTGCCTTTCTGAGAATATGCAAAAAAACGAGGCATTTTATTTCCGCAATTTGGTTCAGCAAGCACTTTTAGCGTAGCTTCCTTTTTCCCGTCTCCAAGCTTGCAACCAACTCATTAGTAGGTTCAAATTTTCTTTTTTTTTCTCTTTTTAGCTTTTAATCCCCGAAATTAATTACTTTTTGGCGACTCAGACTTGCTTTCCGTTGTGAACTCGTTGTTCTGTGCTACCTTTGCCTTGAGTCTATAATTGCTTGCTATTCTTAGAAAGGGGGATTTTCTCGAGTAGATCTCATGCGTTTTATTTGTAATGGTTGTTCCTTATCCAATTGCCTGGGTGACTCCTCGATGTGTACTGTTTTTTCTCATAGTGATCCCTGCGATTTTCACTCCCATTTATAACTTCGTCCTAGGTCATAGACAGATTTAGCGTGTTTAGTATTTCTTACAACCTTTGAATCCGGCGTTTGTCTTCATGTGGTAAGATGAGTGCTTGTGGTCTACATTTCGTTGGCGCAAACCATTTGGAAATGTTTGATCCTAATTGCAATCCAGCTGACGACGACGACGACGACCAGACCGCAGCACGTGTGTAGCGTGGTGTACAGAAGGGACAGTTGCATGGCTATCGTAGTATCACTTCTGCTTTTTACACATTCCGATTGTGGAGAGGATGCTTTAACAGGAATCGCACCTGAAAGTATTGAGTAGTTGTGTCAGGCAGACACTGGGAATTGTGAAGTTTGCCCAACAAATAAAGGGTCTCAGGAATTACCACTATGCGGGTAAGCTGAAGACCAACAATTTCAGGGCATCCACTGGCCGATAGACATCTACGCCTTTAAAGCGTCCAATTGATGACTAGGTTGATGCCTCCTGCTGGTACGGGTATCCAAGATTGTCGATGCCTCCTTTCACAAGAAACGTTGCTTATCACCGGGCTTCGTTGTACACAGGTACTGGCACTGGTCTGTGCCATTCTTGATAGATGATGTCTATTCCTTGTATAGTGTGACTTATCCCTTCCTGCTTCGCGTGACACCCCTGCATTGTGAGTGCTCATGGGGATATAAAACCAGCAGCTCTGTTTAGACCTTATTTCCTTCTTATTTATCGAGACTTTCCCAAATCCATGCTTGCTGTTTCCGTTTCGCAGGTTCAGATGTCGGTGGTGTGTGGATTGAATGGTGACGAGAGGTCCGCTGCCCAAAGCGGACTATAAGTGTAATTTGTCGGTGTGGAAACACCGCCTACCATCGTGAAGTGTACGAAAACCACGCGTCAAGAGGGAAAGGGGACACTGGATCGACCACCTCTGTCTTCTGGCAGCCCTTTGATGTTGAAGAGCACAAACTCTCTGGATCCTGATTCCCCACTGTTCGTGATACCTACATCTCCCTATCCAAGCTGTGGTGATATCTCCACAGTGTTGTGTGTTCCTGTTCATTTTTATAACTAGCAAATTTAAAAATGTTACCCATTTGTATGTGTTTCTTCGCAAACAAGGGAACATAGGTGCTGAGTGATTTTGCGCATGTGATAATAAATGTGCTTTTTGATGGACGTAGTCGAGGTGTGTGAGGTGAGGTGGTGCACTGTGATATGCCAGAAGAGTCTCCAGATTGTGGTGGGGGTGCAGCAGTCACATTTTGCTACGACTGAGTGATTAAATAAAAATGACTGTTCAGCGCACCACCTTTGTGTTGATTGGTGAGTGAGTACACAAAATATGCGTAATGGTTTAGGCTAGGTTTTGGCAAGTCTAAGTTGATTTGAATAATAAATTGTAATTACTAAGACAGATTGAGATGACATGTTATCAGACGGCTAACGTGGTGACTTCAATTAGAACTGTTTTTATATAGTTGAGGGTATTTTGGGCCAATGGGCCGCCCAAAACTTCACTTGTGTCCACTTCCGTATGCCAAAGCAACTCGACGTAATGGATTGCCACATTTTTATTGATGCTGCAAGGACAATGAATAAATTTTACTGAATGTAGACACACGAGTATGATTAGTGATGGATTTTATTCCAATAGTGTCTATGAAACTTAATCATTTGGTCCTGCATGTCAAATGTAATGCATCATCTACCGTTTAAGACCGGAAATAAATGCACTTGAGGTTCATAATTTCTAACACACAATTTAACTGCAGATTGTGTATTTTGTTAAGCAACACAAGTCTTTAAGCTAATTAAATCGCTCATCATTGTGGGATCATCAGCGCTGACTGCTTTCCACCTTTTTGGTAAATTGGGTCCTTTGATACACTAAAACGTCATGATTTCGGTAGGAGAGGCATGAATTTCACTGGAACGTGTCGCGTCTGACTGGAGCATAATTTGCTGATCATGAGTCCTCTACCTAGCGATTCAGGGTTGGAATTCTGCCTTTGGCATCACTTTACATGTAACTCAGGTAAGAATAAATTACATTTTATGGTTCCTTACCATGCTTGTCGTGCATAAAGTAACAACAGCTATTTACTATGCATTGCTTTGCTTTTTATCCAAGATATTAGTCGTTAATGCGCAGTGAAATCGCTTTATACAAATATCTGTGGCACGCATATCTCTCAACTACGTTAAAATCTTAGTCAATTTAAGTTATTGAATAGCTTTAGGGTTGTAGCTAGAAGCCTTCAAAGAAGGCGAGGAAAGGAGTTATTTACGAAAGAGCTGCTCACCGCGTTCGACCGCCATCGGAGAGGTCAGAATGCTGTCAGATTTGTACTGGTAGCCTTGATCAATGTAAGCATAAGGCATAACATGGGTGAAAAGTGGCAAGCTTTGTGCTCGAAGTATTCCTTACTTTGGTCTTAAAGTGATTCCAATAAGGCCCCGACCGTTATCTTGTGTGGTGCCAAATACGTAGGTCTCCTCTGAAACTATGGCATTTGGTGTAATGCGGCTCTACCAAGAGTGTGCATGAACAAACAACCAGGGTGAATGGATGTCGCACTTCAGCATGATTGGTTCATTCCAATCTAACGTTAATTAGGATTAGGCCCCAAATGTTGGGTTACTTGCGTCTCCGCGAAGTGCAGTTCGATTGTAAGACATTTAATGCTTAGAAATGAACACAATTTAATGCAAATGATTTTAATACGTAAACTAGGCTTGCTTAAGTAAATAGCTGAGATCCACTTTCTTGGTTTTCCACCTACAGTTATTTAATCTTGTACTCAGCAGTTTCTTTCGTCGCTGGTAGCTGCGATGTTCCTCAAGTTATGCAGCAAAAATTTGGACCTGGACGACAGTTAAGTGGACTATTTCGGCGAAGGAAGCCAAACTAACGCAAGCATATAGAGCTCCGTTATATTTTGTTTACTTAGATTCAGAATCGATCTGAATTGTAATTTAGCAGCTTAAATCATTTAGTAGTTACTTGCGGCAGTTCTCAAACCAAATTATAAAAAGTAAGGTTCGGCCGATGACGAGAGCGCCTAGTTTGGCACAGATAATTGATAACCTACATTCAAACAGTCGGGTACCTCTGCGACCAAAAATGTTCCCAATTGAAAGTCATAAGCTCAATTTTATTCTGTAAATGCTTCCAACAAGTGTATAGAGCAAAACTCTTCTCTCTCTTTTGATCCAGAACCGGTCAGAACTAAAACTCAACATTCTGGTTTTTTTCTTTGGTTGTTTGCGGTAGTTTTTGTTCGCAAATCAATTAATTTTGGCGCGTCTGTTATGTAGGATTTCCGTTTTGGCAAAGAAAGTTACGGCAGTTCTCGTTTTAACATCGGACAACGCAGGTGTGGCCGATGTGTAGGGAGGGTGTCGATCGGGACAAGGAAAGCTGGGACACTCGGCTTCAGAGACGCGTTCTCTTTTACCTCTTTTGATCGAGAATTGCTGACAATCGAGATTCGGCAGCTTACTTCTTTTGGAAACTTATGCAGCATTTCCTGTTATAAAATCTGGCAATGTAGGTGCAACCAAAATGCAAATTGCCTATATTGGCAAACAGAGTTGAGAGAATGCGGAAACAAAGGAAAATATGAGTATAGGGAGGAATTTGTACACTCAGGGCAAAGGTAAAGTGGTTTGTGTTTGAGCATATGGGATAAAGAAAGTAAAGCCGATTAGAGTAAATCAGGAAGTGCAGTCTTAAGAATAGATTGTTTGAGAGAGCAGGAAGATATTTCATGCTTCCCAAACACTCGTCTTCCTTTCTCCTTAATAGTATTATGCAGGGGATTCGCTCTTTCCATACATGCTCCTGCTTCCCCTTCCTTCTCACCCACGATCCATCCGTGTGCTACTCTCATTCCTTACTTTGTTTGCGCACGTCGTTTCAATATTATCACATCTGGTAGTCAATGTAAATCACATAGCAAAAAGACTATTATTAGCCTCTTCTAGTGTGTCATTCGAAAAGTTAAATGTTTTTTGCTAAGCCAGTTTCTTTATATTTTACTCACTCACATAGCTAGATGAGTGGAAGAATGAATCAGTGTAGAAAAGGATGGGAGAAAATAAGGAAGAAATGAAGAACATTGCGCCGTAGATCCATACGCACGACTTCTTATCTCTATGCCTCAATTTTTACCACTCCTTTGTCTCTTTCTGCTTAAAATCCTTATTACTTTGCTCCTATCGATGGCGAACGGAGCGCCATTGCCTTTCTCATCAGAAAAGCCTTTTCGTTAACCCAATAGCAGTCTTTAGGGGTGATTTGTCGGTTCCTTACACCTAAATTCAAACGTGCACTATGCTTGCTGTGCTGCACTTACTTTTCACGTCTCAAATCCCCAATAAAAAGCAGCAGCATAAGGAGAACTGCTGGTGTACAACAACCTGCTCAATATTCATGTGCCACTGCGGAAGAACTGTAGCGCGGTACGCACGTCCAAGCTTGACTAATTTGGACTGAGCCAGAAGAGGCAAGATTAGCGACCTAGGCTGGATTATGACGAGCTCGAGTAAGGCGCCTTATACGTTGCTATTTAAAATGACCCGCCTAATCAATTCGACACAACTCATTTCATTGAGAGTAGAGGTGTTCACTATAAATCGCGCAGACATTAGAGATCAAGGCACGCTGACTAGAAGTAGACCTAATGACGTCTTGGGAATGAATGGAGAGGAGATCTCTTGTCTACGCCTCCTCTCTCATGTGCTCTATGCACTTACAGGTATTGCGTCTTACCTAATGTCATACCGTCTGTGCTCCTCGCATAAAATACATACGGAAAAGAGGAGTGAATGATTCCTACAATTTAGATTCTTACTCGACACTCTCACTTATTTCAGATTAAAGTGGACTCGGCACATGTGATTGGCAGGACTCATGCACCATGTGAAGAAAATTTGTCTCCTGCAAGACGCAATACGTGTGAGTGAATAGAGTGCAGTAGGCGACAAAGGAGACAGTCTCCGAAGATGTGTTGGAGTAGGACATGAGAAAGGAGGCGTAGACAAGAGAGAGTGCTTGCCTTTCCATGTGTGTTCTGATCCCTAGTATCTGCGAGAAGGAGAAGACCTAAACTTGCATGACATGAGGTTGTATCGAGTTGATTAGGCAGACCAAATTAAAATATTAAGACGGACTTAAATTTAATACATAAGACGCCTGTGGGGACGGGGTATGCTCGGTGGATGAGAGCTTAACGACCCGCCCTAGCCATTACTATTGAGCTAACGAAGGGGCATTTCTGATGCGTACTCCTACTTCTGTGCTTGGAATAATTGTTGTTTTGCATTCGGAACGGCAATCGTGGTCTATGCGTTTTTTCGGCAGGAGTTAGGTAACATGAATTTTCAGCTGAATGAGACAGGGAATGATTAAGGTAGATGCGAGGAGATGAAAATTCGCTGGAATAGAAGGAGTAAGAGTGGAAATGGACAGAAAAGGATTGGAAATGAACGTTGTAGGATGACTCTCCACATTGCTCTGGTGTAGCCTTCTTTACTGTTTTCTATATTTCTACCATCTATTCCTGAACTGATTTAATCGCTTACTCATCTGGACACGTGTCTAGGCAAAATTTGAAGATTTCTTCCCAATGACACGTGAACTGCCTAGTCATAGCTCTCTTTCCATGTGATTATGCTGGATATCGAATATGAAAATATTGAAATGACGCATGCAAGTGAATTTTCGGGAGTGGAAGGCAGCACTGGTAGAGGAAGGGGTGTTAGCATCAAAATTTTACCCCTAATTTCTATGATATCTATCTGTTTTTCCCTTTTCAGCATCCCTAAAATTAAGGATTGAAAGCCTTGCAGTGATGAGGTGATGGAGAGGGTTGCGACGGAAGTAAAGGATACAAAGACGGCTGGGAGCAAGAATGAAAAGAGGCAGGAGAGAAGCACCGACGAATAACTGAATGGCATGAATGGCAAGATGGTAAAGGAAGACGAATAAATGTAGGCGTGGAACACGTAGAACAGCATTTCTGACAGTTTGTCGTGTGGTAGATTAATTTAACCTGACACGTGTAAATCGATTGCAACACGTGCCGTGTGGTGTCGCTCAGTGCCGTCTAGGTGTGGACTTTGGACAGAACTACCAAGAGGTGGTTTTGAGAGAGCTGGCGCCACTCGCTTCTGTGCTTTCGTGACTTGATTAAGTTGTGTGCATCTTAGTGCATGCAAAGGAGGAGGAAGAGAATGAGAAGACTTAAATGCGCTGCCTCGTTGTGACTGCTTGTCCTCGGCTTTTCTTGAGAGGATGCCTGTTATGCAATGACAACTCATTCCTTGCGATTACTATGGCCCGAGCGAAGGTGCGTTTCTGCCGATCAATCTAATTCCATACCAAGATCCATTGTTGCCTTGCACTAGGGAGTACAATGGTGGCGAGCAAACATCACCAACCTGGGCGAAGCAACGAAAGATTGATTGGGTACGAGACGAAAGCGAGAGGTTTACGGAGGGTAAGTAGAGGAAAGGATGGGAAAGGTCAACATGGGGACGTCTCTGCATGGTGCTGGGGCACTGAATCTCCTGTTTTTTTCTTTCTGCATGCCCTTAAATTTCTCCATTGGCCCACTTTCCTAGCCATGTATTTAAGTGGAGTATACAGAAATCGATTTTGTGGAAGGAATATGAATTCCTATCAAACGCTACACTCGAGGACGCTACCCATATTTCTACCCTGATAAATGTGAAACACACAAGGATATCAGTTAGGAAGATAAAGCAGGGGAGGAGGGGAAGCTGATGGCATACGTTATCCATAAATTTAAAACTTTTAATCACTTCTGGTCTTTTGACGTTAAAACGGACATCAGAGAGATTGAGAGGGAAGCAGTGGCGATGGAGGCTGAGAAGTAGACCAAAGGTGAGCAGCTGACAAAGGAGTACTGAAGCACTGGTGAAGAATTGAGCAGTTGAAACGACGATAACCTGGAAAGCAAGATAAATGGTGGAAGGCGACAGAACGCCGTGTGATTGTTTTTTTTTTCACTTGATTGGTGGTTCGTGGTGTCTGGTGGTTTCTTAGAAGCAAATGTCATTTGTCTTTGTGCTTCTTTACTTCAGCTGACACTCGTGCATTATTGCGTGTGTGCCTTAAATGCTTCGCATTATCCCGATTGTCATAACTTGATTTCCTTCCCACCATGGCGATTAGATAAGAGTGCGATGGAGAAGCAACTTAAAAAGTTGTACTTTCCTATTTTTGGCAGCACAAGAATCGGATGTTGGAGTGCTAAGAACTCGCAGCAACAAATAACAGTGATGACGAAACAACCGCTAACACTTACATCAATTAGGAGAATTGTGAAGGCTCGCCAAATAAGTGTCACCCATGTGGGATAGCTAAAAACATGCTTTCAAATCTATCAGAATTACCTTTTCTTCTATTGCATGGACCGTAAAGTTGCGCGATGCATTTCCGATTGCGTGCTAACTGAGTGACTGTCTTGTGATGAGAAGCAGTTTTGCATTGCAGTGATGGGTGGTCAGACTCACAAATCATTCGGCCATTGCCTCAATAGTCTGCGCTTCATATTTTTTCAATCGCGAACAAAGGCGTTCCCTACAAGTCCCTCCAGAAGACCAAACTTTTGCCGCTGCAGTACATCTGATTGGTAACATTTGAAGAAATTGTGAAAACCTGATGCATGGCAGCGCAAGACCTCTTCCGGCAAAATAACCATCTTTAAGCCTTTGCGTTTTGATGAGATCTAGACACCGCATTAGTTATTTTATCCGTTATCCTTCACATCCTTTGAAATGATGTCCTTCATCACCTCATGTCGTGTGATGATAGAGTGGATTGAATAGGTATGGAGATCTGAGAACTCGAAGTTTGATGGAAATGATGGTAATGGATTTCGAGTTGCCTGCTCCAAGAGCACAAGTAATTTAGCGATGATATGCCTTCTTCAAGTACATTAGTCAACCTATGTAGATTATGTTTGCAGACTGTAGAGAATCACTAAGAATGACACCATTCTAAGGCACAAATTTGGGTGTAGAGGTGTACAAAATGTTGCCTACTGGGATCGAATAACATGCAATTTAGCATTTTGGACATTTGTCAAGTCTTCATTCATCACAGATTTGCATTTCGCCTTAAGCAACAAAATGTTACACAAAAAGATCTTTGGTTCTATCATTTGCATTGAAAATGATTATCTTCTGTTTTACTTCAATTGTGCTTTAATAAATGCCATTTATCGAATTGGACCACTTTTGCTAATCGGTTACCCATTGTGCTTACACTTTACATCTTTGTGGCACGAATATTTTCAACTGGATTTACGCTTTTGGACAAGATCCCAAGTCAGAAGGCAATGATTGGTCAAACTCCACCAGACCGTTAATTTCACAACCATGCCAACTTCTACTGCGTCCAATCAGCGCAGTGTAGCATGCGCGTAATTGGCTCATTTAAGCCAATCGCCTCCGAAGATGTAGTGGGCAATAACGCAGCATTGTGTGTGTATTGGGCACCTTTGGATTTTGCGAAACCCTTGCCTGACAATTTTTTTCAAGCGTGTGC
This sequence comes from Taenia hydatigena, assembly GCA_036345935.2. NCBI lineage: Eukaryota > Metazoa > Platyhelminthes > Cestoda > Cyclophyllidea > Taeniidae > Taenia > Taenia hydatigena. The sequence goes on from JADWOT020000003.1 coordinate 1,683,476, forward strand.
ATTTGCAATGTTCTCCACAATCAACTAGTAGCATGAATATCGCCTTTTGATAAGGCTCTGCAAAACCACTGAACCTGCCAGAAATAACGAGCGCATCGGCTCAGTGTCATGTGCGAAATTCCTTTTAGTTGCACCCTGACTTATTTATCTTTTTAAAAAATGCATATGAACTCTAGATGAATTTCTATCTGATGAGTACGAAAATTCTTCTCTAGCTAGATTAACGCCGTTGCCTTGACAACAAACTGGTTAAAAATCAGGTAATCCTAGTTTCAAAGTCGTCCATATGACGCATTGCTTAGGTCAGTTTTCCAAATCAAGCATTTAAGCTTCTGTCTGTGTGTTCTCAATTGTTAATCCAAACAAACTTTGAAGTGCGTAAATCACATCTCCAGTGAGTGACGGAACGAATAGGTGGTAATGAGGATTTGTTTCAATGCACTTTCCATATGATTGACATTCAATACACCCCAATCAAAGGCGCTTCAACTTTGATCCACTAATGCTAAAACACGGTGCTTCAGCGTTTGGTCACAGTTGCTATTATGCTAATAATAAGTGCAATGACGTTGTTCTCATTGACAAAATCCATGCAACTTGTTGCCGCCTCAACCTCGATGCCACTGACTTGTATAGACTATGCTAGTATAAGGTTAAAAGTAGAAGAGGGATTCGAACCAGATGCTCGACACAACTATGAGATGACTTGGCTGATTTCGCTGAGTAATTTTACTGAATAAAAGTGTAGAGCCTCCTATTTTCACTTAGCAGTGCCACAAGTTATTGAGCTGTGCAATTTTCGAATCGTAAATTTGGAAATTAGGCGTAACAGAATCTGCGCTGCTTATGAGGTGTGCCAACAATTATCTTGGCGATTTGCGCACGTGTCTGCTGGATGCTACTGAGGTCACCAGCCAGAGAGGAGATAATTGGTAGACTTCTGAGAGGGCGGCATAATATACAAATGCAAAGAGTGCGCGATGGCACGGCCATTCTGTAGTTGTCCAGTGAGTATATCGCAAAGACCACCTGAGAAGGAATCTGCGTGGGGCCTAATCCTGATCAAAAGGAGAGAGGAAGGGAAAACAGACACGTGAGCGAAAACACCATTATCCAGGATGTTTGAGGATCAGCAATCAGGTGCAACTTTCGAAAAGTTGGAAAGAAAAGCATTTTACGTTCGCAGGCATCTGAAACACCGATCTTTAAATAACGCGTGCCGGCCGTGATCATGTCAACATTTAGACTCATCGATTTCCGCTTAACTGAAAGGGTTCCGGAGGCGTCTTCGAACGTAAGACACTTTACAGAGGTTAACCAAACTATTGGTTAAACAAACCTGTGCCTTGACGGTAAAATGGTCCAAAAATTTTGGATTAGACCGCTCGCTGATGCTTCAGTTAGAGGGATCGAGACATCCACCATCGTGTATGACAGAAGAATTAAATCTTTGCTTATCTCATTGCAGACACTAAGGCATGAATGAGCATCTACTTACATGCAGGTGCACATGTTCTTATTTCACTCCTTTTGTTTGTACAGATGCGTCAATGCGGGATGCCCATTTGTACCCAAAGGAAGGACAAAATCGCATGATTAACAATTAGCCGTATCAGCTTTGTCACCGATCGTGCAACATCAAGTGGAACAGGGAACACCTTCTGTCTCACAAAAGGCGGAAGAGACGGTCTCTGCTCTGGCTAAATCTCCAGTACTTTCAAGATCCACTTCCCCTTATGCATTCGCTGCAAAACAACCACGAAGGCAAACAAACCCAACTAAATCCTTTGCCACTAAAACGGCTGAAAATTGATGAGGCTGCTTCAAGTGAATAGGATATCTTAGAGGCAATGCCTGTACATTCCACAATAATTCCGAAATCAATCAGTTCTCCGAAGCCTGTACGACTACAGATATCCTGCATCGACTTGTCTTCGTCTCCAAAGCAAGGTGGAAGCTCAGGCCAACCTCAAACTACCACTACGATGCACGAATTCCCCAACGCCAAACCCACTCCTATTTGACACCTCATCAGAGCTAAGTCAGCAGCTGCTACAGCCACAGGTGCAGCCACAGTTCTCACCGCCAAGCACGTGTCAGCATCTTCCAGCACACATCTTATCAGTTCCAAATTACTCTCTTCTTTAGCAACTTTCTGCCGCTGCACCTATGCCTGATTCAGCAAGCTTTTTTACACTGCCAACCGCAGAACAACTTCAGGTACGCCAGACAGTATCTGAGGCACAAAGACAAGGCTGACGCAGGGTTCTCTTTACTCCGTACCAAATTGGTGGGATGATGAAATACTTTAACAAGAAAAACTACACCAATATGCATGAACGCAAAGAACTGGCGTGTCGCATCAACTTGACGGGGACTCAGGTTAGCCAAGCATTAAAGTGTTAAAAGAACACGTTTGAAAGACAGCCATTAGTGTGTAGTGATCAGTTGTCTACGATTGAGTCGTCAAAATTGGTCATATTTTTGACCCTTCTGTTAGGTGAAGATGTGGTTCCAGAATCAGCACTACAAAACAAGGAGGGCTGGTGAGAAATTTCTAGCAATGAGACGCCTCTAACACAACCAAATGTTCGTGCCCCATCAACCGACCCGTGGGACAGCGGCCTGAGTGAAGGCTTTGGAATTGCTGAAAGCTCCCAATCACAACAGGAGCCCAGCAAACAGCATCACCATTGGAGCAGGTCCCTTCAGGATAAAGTGGTGCTATGCCGTCGAGGCCAAGCAGCAATTGTAGACATTGGCGGTGCCGCTTGGAAATCAGCTTGGTGCTGAAACAGATCAAAGGCAGGATGGTGAAGATGAGGACGTCAAGAAATTAGTCGAACTGATAAAGCGAGTTTTTGGCTTCCTCTATGGAGCGTCTGCAGACTGGCCTTGGCTGTCTTTCATTTAGTAGCTATGATGGTATTTTGCTCTTCCAACTGTTTTGTGGTCCTCACAGCATATTTTGATGGCAACCATTTAGTGCGCCCTAATTCTTTAAAAATAAATAAAATGATGTCTTTTAAAGATGTTCTCGTGGGAACTATGCGTGGAGTTGGGAGTCGCTAAAATGAATTGTTTTGGAGGTGAGAGTCCACACAGGTCCATGTATCACATAAACGAGCGATAACAACGCTTAATCCATCGAAGCGGTCGACGGTAATGTCTATCAGAGTTAGATCCATGTTCCATGTCACTTTCAAGGCCCACAAATCAGATCACTTCCCGAAATCTCCTTTTGCATGGACGAAATAGCTTGATCAGTACTTGAAATTTAAAACCCCATCACGTTAGCATGGTTCCATTAGTATCCATCTGATTACTGATGGCTTACAAATGGTTAAAATTTCTTCCTATTAGTAATTGTCCTCCGATTCACGTCCTCGTTGAGACCTATTCTTCTGCAAAGCCTGAGTAAACGCACAGGCGTGCAAACGCATCCCTCGGATCATTGCACAACCCCGTTAATGGTCCCACTAATCAGCACACAGCTAGAGGTAGTGACTATGGGACGGGTAGTCTAAAAGCATGCTTGACACAGTCGCGACAAGCACAAGCACAGGATGAATAACCGCAAGAGGGTCTTTTGCACGAAGCCGACCCCGGTGCTCATTTGATCCAGTTTGCCTCACTTAAGAAGGATGGTCTACTTTTGAAAGACCTCTTTACATGTGAGTTGCCTTGCATTCAAAAGAGCGATGTCTAAATACACTGCATAACAGCGATGAGGGAATGCGTTGTGTAGCGTGGCAACCAATACATCCTTTCCTTCATTCGGAATATCAGCTATTTAATTTGCTATTACTATCATTCAGGGTGATCATCAAAAACACTTGCCTAATTAAATAACCAAGTTTTCACAAACTCAACGTTTGGAACGTCATTAGACCAGAAAAACTAGCAAACAATTGGGCCACATGATGAAAACTTGCCTGGATTGCCTTCACAAGGTTGGTAGGAATGGGAATACCTAAACAACGGTGACAAATGGGAATTAGTCAACTGCACTACTCGAGCCACTGACCCCACCCATCTGTTTGGACACCAGAAGGTTTGGTGGTGTTGGATGGTGGACGAGAAACAAATAACCCGATTCCTTCCATTTCATGACTACACAGTTCAACTTGTTACCACGCATTCACTGTCTGCCTGAATGCCCCTCGAAGTAAGCACAACACATACGTCCATTCTGATTTAAACGGTTTCAGCGTAATCTTTTTTGAGAGAAAACGAAAGATAAAGAAAAGATGTGCGACCGTAATGCTGGGTACTGGTAAGACACTTTTAATTTCAAACGCGTCCAATGTCCGTTACCCAGTGAGCAGTGCCAAGGGACCTGCACTGTAAATAGGCTTAAGAAAAAGTTCATTGTTAGAAGGAACGAAAATGAGGCTTCGAATGTCGTACTCGCAAAAATAGCCAAGTAGATGCCAACATTGTGAAACAGAAAGGGAACATGGCGAATGCGGGATTCCTAACCAACTAATTTATTGTAAGGAGAGCGGCCACGATTGGCATGACCAGCAATGGACGTAGCACATTGGTCGTGCTGAACGAACGAAGACCTGCATACAAACCATTCTGACTTCCATCCATGTCACACTACATCATGACCGGGACAACATTCGTCTTTACCAACATTTCGGCTCGCCTCTTGCCACCCGAATCAAGCATGTCATAATAGAGAACAACTGACGCATTGCTTGTGACCAAAAAAAACATTTTCTCACTTTCACTTGACTTAGGCGCCTACAATTGTTAGTTCGATGCATCGAAATACAGCAGCATAAACATCAACATCGGAATCAGCATCCTCATTTACTCTCTCATCCACTCTCACTGCCAGACGCTGTTCTTGAGCTCGTTTTATGGTCTCATTTCGAGCACACTTTAGCAGAAGTCACGAGAGAAGTAAAAATATCGCTTCTTTAACGATGTGAGTTCATACAATGAGGCCAGCTATGCCAACATCGTACTCGCCTCCTTCCAACTTCACATCGCTGTATGGACCCACATCGTCGCTTAAGCGATATTTTCCTCTTCTCGTGACTTCTGTTGAAGTGAGTTCGAACCGAGACTATTGTTCCGATACCTTGGAAGACCTGATTATTTTAATTACCATCTTTGGAAAAATAATACTAGTGTGCCAAATGCACTTATGAAGTAAAGGGCGACTCGTGAAGTTCTGAAAGCTCTGGATGGCAGAACAGCATGTAGCGTGCAAAACAACAAGGCAAAGTTGTCTACCTCGGTAAAGTGAAAGGCCACAAATTCTTTTATAACACACTCATTCACAGTTTAGCTGCGTGTCATATAGCCATTTCCTTCGGCTTCCAATCCCTGGGCTGAAGTGTCAATGAGGAGAAGGTTCACTCGAAGCAGCGACAGCACTGATAACCGTGCCATCTGACAGGACTCAGGACAGTTCAGTGAATTGCTCCCGAAGTTCATCGTTTTTGCTAGTAGCTACCTTTTATCCGTGACGCAGCCATTGTAAGCAGTCTACTGCCAAAGCCAAAATACTTGCGCGCACATTGCTCTTTTTTAGACCAACTAAATTTGTAGTTCACCAAACAAACTGCGAATTCATTCGTTTGGTTTTCAATAAACTATCAATCCTACCCACGGTTTTGTCGTTAATTGCACAAGAAGGAGTGGCATTTAGAGATTGTTGCTTGCGTAAGCGAAGTCATTGGACTGAGAACCGTCAAATTGTAGTGCTGTGACGAGAACATCACCACGTGACAGACGTCTCCACGCATACATACCCGAGAACTATTCACCCTCCTCCTTCCAACCGCTCGCCTTTCGCTATCTCTGCATTTAGAAAGACATATTTTGGCTTGGATCATGATGATTCAAAGCAAACTGACTTCGCGGCAAGTTCTGTTCCCTTTCCTGATGGGGTAGTTGTTTGATTTTGTGTGCACCTCACTGCCAGCCACTACTCGAAAGATAGCTTTGATGTCAAAAGCAATCGAGCGTGATCTATGCCACAACACAGCAAAGATTCAAAAGCTCTCACGCGTTATGATGGATATCAATAAATTCCCTTCGAAGGACGAATTCGGTCAAAGCTATCTTTGGCTCTTACCTATCAATGATAAAAAAGGCGACGTTTAACTCCTACTAACATCCCGCTCACCTTCATCATTGCACAAATCTACCCTAAAGTGCGAAAAAGCAACGTTCAGGTTCACGATGACAATCCGCGTGGAGGTCGATGGTAATGATAGTGTAGGTTAGCGACCATGCACCGAAAATTAGATTTCTACCATTCCACAGCATCCGAGTTGGATTTGCTGCCACACATTTACTGTCAGCATTGATGGCTCGTGACATGAGCACGTAAAATTACGTCCATTGTGATTTTAAACAATGTCAGTGCGGTCTCTCCTAGGTTAAATGGTGTGGAAATGAATAAAAGATGTAGGATTGCAAGGTTTGGTACCAATAACAGCCTTTTATTTGCAATCGCATTTGATGTCTGTCAGCCGAAGAGCAGTGACACGAAGTCTGCACTGCATAAAAGCTGACGACAATACTAGATGTGGCTAAAACAAGCAACAATGAGGCTTTGAATGTGGGATTCGGAGGTGGCCAAGTGTATGCTGCCAATGGGAGGGCAGGAATTGTGCACGACGAACTTGGGATTCTTTACAATCTAATTTGCCATGGGAAAATCAACCGAGACATAGCAACTACGTCGTTTCTCCTAGACGACAATGTGGATTCCAAAGCATGCCACCGAATGATTTTGACCTTCTTCAGCAACGAGCCGCACTTGATTGAGGCAACACCCGTTTTCATTGACAATTTGACACATCGTGATGATGGAATCAAGCATAACTGAAAGGAGGGCAGCTGACGCATCAATTGTGACCCACAACAGATCTCTATTCTCCTTTCCCTTAGGCCTTCACAAGTGTTTGTTCAATGCCTTCCTGAACTGCATGTCATTGATTTTCTTCAAAGACCTATATGGTTCTCCTAGTAGTTTACTGTTTACACTTCGGCTTGGGGCTTCTAAACCAGCGAAAATGGGTACAGGACAAGGAAGACAAATGATATTCCTGCAGTAGGAAACTTTGTTGGTATTTAAACCTATGCCTCATCCTACCACTGTCGACCTTGTCTTAGCCAGCGAGTAAGAAGGAGTTTCCTCGTCCCATTTCTCTTCGAAGAAACTGTCTTTTGATCGTGCGCAAACTTACCAGCAAGCAGGAATTCAACTTCAGGACAAATGGTCAGAATTGTAGAGCGTGCACGCCCCTCATCTCATTGTGCTTTGCTATACGCCAGCTTGATATTTTGCGCCCCTTCACACGCTTAAAGATCGTAAAAGCAACATCCTGCCACCTGCATTCAGCAAGGCCATTTCCACTTGTATGATGCATTAAAAAGGACATCGCAGTCATCGCTTCATGACAAGTAGAGACTAAGCCCCAAGGATTTCCATGTGATAAGCTATGTGGAGGTTCATATTCATTTCATCTCATTTTCTACTCCACCCACTTTGTGTAGCAGCGATGCAATCCTCACTTACTACGCGAAGGTCTTGTCTAAGAAGAACCCAAGACCACCATCCTACCTACCCAACAGAGAGGAAAGGCTTGAAACCAATAAGTAGTTAGCAAGGAGGCGCATGTAGAAAGGTGTGGCAGAGTGCGAAACCCTTCGGTTGTTGATTGTCTCCCAAGTCCTATCACTTGTATTACTCGCACTCTACCATAGTCAACTTTTGTCATTTTGCGCCCTAGTTGTCAAATCAGTGCGTTCTACACAATCGAGAAAGTGGAAATAAAGCACATCGTACTTTTATGTAAATGGGTTTATTCGTACTCTTTCGATCAGCTGCGCCATCCATGCGAAGGTATAAATGAGGACGGTAACCGCCTTACGACGATATCACGAGACTCCGTGGCAAGTGCACCAACGCAGAATGCAAATGAAAGCGTAATCAAGTGCACCAGGGGACACGAAACTAGAAGAGAATGCTGAAATGGGATCCGACCTCAAATACAACCACAAAAGCTATTGAGTCAGGTCAAATCTCACACAGCACCTGCATCACTTCATTTCAGACCACCTACACCACCTCCTCTGCCACTCAGTGCTGGTGAATTTTCTTCACCTAATTTCCATCACATCACAAGCGTAGTTAGCTTGAAATAAAGTGCTGCAGATGATGTGCTGGATTTCACTTGCCGCAATAATTCCCACGTCTACACATACAACTGAGCTTCTTTTCCTGCAAGCACTTCTGGTTTGATTACAACTTCATTTGCATTCTTCGTTGCTATGGGACTCGTCACCTCGGCGTGGGGCAGTCCAAGCCAGTGTGGCTCTTGCGTGTTGCCTCCTTCTCATCAAATGGCACTTCACTCACTCACTTGATTCAAGGGATGTACAAATGCACTCATTCAGAAGAGGTGTAGATCCACTTCAGCTTCAAATTTCTGGTTGTAATATTCGGCAGGAAGGCTATAGGTGGCACCAATTTGACTGCTAGAGGGCGAAAGAGGGACTCACGAAATTAGGTAATAGTTTGCGAAAGATGTAAGTTGTAGGGCGTAGAAGACGATCCACAATCTACATTCAAAGGGTTTCGTCATTTTAAGTTGTACAGAAAGTTAGGGAGTAAAACGCTGTTTTGTGCGCTCTACACTGCCTCTGCTCTCCTCTATTCTTGATTAACGAGGTGACTGCTACAACTGAGGGTTCTGCTGATCGGCTAAGAATGTGAGACTTTCATCTTACCTAGACAGGCAGCGGTGACATCGAATAGATGCATTAACTTTTGCTTGGAGGTATTTGACTGCCATTACAAATGGCTGTTTGCTACTATGAATGCAAGTTTATGGGGATGAGTCGCCATTTTGTGTTCTGTCCAGGTGAAGGACTTCAACATGTTGTACTTTTGCCTTACCGTGCTATGGACACTCACCTGCCTTAAGCATACCCCAATAGCGTCACTTTGCCAACTCAGAAGTTGTAGAAATATGCGACGTCTGAGTGGGCAAGGGACGAGGCAATTCAATAGACAGCAGTAAAAATGAATAAAATATGCGCAATTGCAATGTGGGATACTGACAGCACCCGCCCAATTGCAAAATCATTTGATTTTCGTCAGCTAAGGGCAGTGATGGGACACCTTCACCGCAGAGGTGCTAACGAAAAAACAATGAGTGCTGGAGTTAGAGAAATATAATTTAAACAAATCGAAAGTTGATTATTTACGATCGGCGTAAGCGACGATGGAAATAACACCTTGGCCCTGCCGAACGAACACCGCCTTGTAAGCACACGTTGCTGAATTCCTCCAATTCCGCACTGCAGCATGTCCGGCACATCATCCACCTTCATTGAAATTCTAGCACAAACCTGCATTTTTAGTCAAGCTTATCAGATCGCACAAAAATCGGCGAATTTGAAGAATTTCGAAAATCCCCCACTTCAATTTTGAGGCAATCACAACGGCTTGTTCGATGTTTCGAGCCAATGCGCAAATCGCATCAGAACGTACTAACACATTCATCCACATCAAATGCATGTTGTCTACTTCGCGGTCATCCTATCCGACTGCTAACCACTTTGCAAATTCCAATTTATGGTCTCGGTCCGAGTACTCTTTAACAGAAGTCACGAGAGGAGTGAAAACATTGCTTCAGCGATGATGTGGGTTCATACAATGAAGTCAGCTCTGCAATCACCTGATTTTCTTCATTCAAACCCCATTCGGTACCGTTTGGTATCGTCTAACGGCAAAACCGTGGGAAAGATTGATTGATAGTCTGTTGGGGACCAAAAGAATGAATTTGCAGAATGTTTGCTGCCACGCATTTAGTGTCGGTTTAAACAGATAGTGATGTGAGCGCAAGCTTTAGTAAAAATAGCGGTAAAGACAATTAAAAAGATGTGCAATCGCAATGTCGGGTACAGATTTCAGCCTTGAATTGCATTCGCGATTAATATCCGTCAGCCGAGGAGCAGCAACACGAAACCTGCACTGCTATTAAACTGACGAATCGACTGCATTCAGTTGATAAGCACGAAAACGAGGCTTTCAATGTGGAATTCACAGAAATGATCAAGTGGGCACCAAACTTAAAGCAACAGGAATTAAACACGGTAAAATTGCGACATTAATGATCCCTTTGTCGTAGGATGGAGGAGCGAGACCTTGCTCATGTCTCCTAGATAACAGTGCAAATCACAGAGCGTGTCGCCGAGCCAACACAACCTTGCATACAAACGCTGCTGACTTCGTTCATCCCCACACCACATCATGACCGGTATATCAGCCACCTCTGATACCACTGATGCATTGACTGTGACCCAAGAAGCAAATCTCTATTTCCACTCTCCTCGAATGGTTGCACTACCTCGTCCATTCTCACCCCTCGTTTGATGAGCTAATGCCAAATTTATAGTCTCGGTTCGAAGACACTTCAACAGGAATCACGAGACGAGTAAAAATATCACACCGGCGACGATGTGAGTTCATACAGTGAAGCCAGCTATGCCAACACCTGACAGTCCTCGCTCCAACTCCATTTCTTTCCTTTAAGCTGCTTTTGCGACTGTTTCTTCATGCCACACAATGCATAATCCAACGTTTTTGCCATTGGAACGTACAATTTAGAAGTGGTTTTGCTGAATGGAGAGAGCAGGACGTCCTATTTGCAATCTTCAAGTGTGTGCAAAGGAACGCAATACATCAAGATGGCACAGAGTGGAAGCACAATGAAAAGAGGGATCTCCACTCCTCTCTACTTGACCTAGTTGGATGAGGCTCTGACGGATGAGGCCAGTAGAGCGCAAAACATTTGCTGCTACCTTTTATTACTTGGAACAATCATGACTTTCAATAGTCTACTTCATTCTAATGTACATTCAGCGACAGAGTCGCCTTGCCTTTGGGCGCTGCTTCAGACACTCAAAAGACTGTTTAGGTCAAATCCGGTCACTTCCATTGATGGTGTAGCTAGAAATACTGACCCTCATTGCATACGATAAACTCGCTTTTTATTGTTCACGTCAAAAGTGGTTTAGTAGGTCAAAGTCGATCCGCAAATACTTTGCAAACTGACATTCATATTAAGGAATACCAATTTTGCCGTACAATGACAACTTGCAATTGCTTTAAGATGCTGTGGTTTGAAGAATCGTGGGACTTACAGGTGATGTGAATTCTCAGTGGAAGGCACCGAAACTCGTTGTTCAATGACATTGAATTTCCAATTTCCAATTGGATGTGGATGAATAGGTTGTCACGTACTGCTGTGATTAGCTGAGTACCTTTGTCAAGTGGAAATGGGGATCTGCGTCATAAGTCACAGTTAGCGCGTCAGTAGCACTCTATTCTGATGTGCTAAATTCGACGGCGAAGGCGTAGGCGAAGCCACTACACTGAGAACCGTCGAATTCCAATGCCACGAACAGAGCCTTCCTACGTGGCAGTCCTCTCAATGCATCTGTACACAAAAGCCACACAAATCAATATTACACATTCCAGTAAGCTTTCCCAACTCTTTTGTTTCAGGAGATGGTGGTGGGACAGTGCAAAATAAGCCTGCTTTATTAAATCTATTTGACATCTCTTTATGCTACTAGTGGTTAAAAGCAGTAGTGCCATGGCGTCCTTCATAGAAATGATGCTAGACTTCGCTCCGATGCCGTAATATCAGCGCAAAGACCACATACCAACAGTGTGCAGGCTTGTACTGTGATGAGAATATCCCATACTTCTCGGTTGAAGGAGAACTACGACAATCGCAAGGGCTATTTCATTCACTTTACACACCCTTCTCCACAGCATTTGCAAATTCCACCGTCAATTCACCGTGACCTTCCTAAGTTTCAGTCCTAATTAACTTCAGATCTAGTTGGTATGGCAAGGCTACAGGTGAAATTGCAAGTAAAGAACATGCCAACTGCCTTTACAGCACCGTGTCGCAATGTTCCTCATCCGTGCCACAGACAAGCAGCAGAACTGTAAATGAGTGTGTTGTATCAATTGTAATACGGTACACGACAGATTGTGAAAACCCTTTGCAGAGGACCGTAGATCGTTCTCCACTTTCTCTCACTTGCGATTCTCAAACTCCACCACGAACCTTCCTCTCCACACATCTCCTTAGTTCCTGCGTCGCTCAAGCCTTTTAGCCTTCTGGTCATCAAACTAAAGCCTTCAACATACTTTCCGCCAAATTCGCAACAAGAAACGTTAAACAAAAGCAAGTCTACACCTCATGTGAGTGAGTTATTTGTACATCTTCAATGAACTGAGTGCACCATGAGAAGTGGCACTTGGTGCGAATGAAAAACCACCTCAATGCCACTCCGGATTCGACTGCCTCACGATGAGATGACGAAACCCCATAGCACCTCTGTCCATTAAGAATGCAAATGAAGACGTAATCAAACGCACCAAAGGAAACCAGATCAAAAGTGGATGCTGAAAATGGGAACAAATCTTAAGTGTCAATGTGGAACTTAATGGCGCTGGTCAAATCTACACGACACCCGCATCAATTCACTTCGAGTCGCCTACATCTCCTAATCCACCACTTAGTTTTCCATTATTCATTGAGCTGATTTCCATTGCACCAGCACCATCCATGGAGCATTACTGATTGATCCCGAGATGGCCATCGATGGAACTCGGATGTTCGGAAGAATCAGATTTGTAGCCATGGGGACAAAAAGTTGTGGATTACGCGTATTCATTAAAAGCGACCAATAAGACGCCTGAACGGTGCCCGTTGATAACTAATCTATCAGTCATTCAAACAACAACCTCATTAACCATCAAGTGGCACCCCGACTGCCTCAATCACCATCTGTGTCTTTGCCAGCTGTGAACCCTACTTTTATTCATCCAATGGAGAGTAGCCGAGCGAAGCAGCAATTCAAAGCATTACACGCACTACCAGAAATCGCAGCCCATTTTATGAATAAAAACAAATTCAATCAAAATTACTTTCAACCTTAGAGTGCCAGCGTTGAAGACTTCGTGGTCGAACACCTAGAGACTTCTTGCCGACTTCTGGAATTGTGTACACGCATTTTGATAGTGAAGTAAGATGACGTTCCAATTCTCGACGCCGTGCTGTCTTGAGGCCAACAGAACTGAAAGCACTCGTTCATGAAATTAAATTCTCTCATCTCACAACGCCACAGTTGGACTTGCTGCCACACATTTACTACCGGTGTGAATAACTCGTGATGTGAGCATTTAAAATGGAATTCACACAATCCCTTTGATAAATTTTGGTATTGCGTACTCTCACTCTAAAAGTGACGTAAAAAGATGCTCCTTTATACGATGACACACTGTCTAGAAGCCAAAAGGGTTGGCGGTGTTGGCCGACGAACACAAACTATGAACCCAATTCCTCCCATTCCACAAATCCACAGTTAAGTCTCCTGCCACGCATCTACTGCCAGTACGAGTAATAACTCGTGATGCAGGCACATAAAATGGTGCATCTTGTCAGCAAAACAGTTACACTGCAGATTGTTTCAAAAAAGGTGCAAGGATGAATAGGAGGTGTGCGATCGCAACGTCGGGATCTAATGGGCTCCTATTAAATACAATCGCGTTTTACATACGTCAGCTGGTTGGCAGTACAAGAAACCTGGGTGCTGGAAGGCTGACGAATTCACTGGATTTGATTATTTTGCTTCCTATTTATTAGCCGCCTTGTTAATGCTTGCTGAATAACTCCAAACATGACTTATCGCCCAACTGCAGGCAAGCCTAACTCATTCCTGAGTGACTAAGTACAAACCGTCTATTCATTCACTCCAGACACGGGCACCAAGAGCTGGACAACTGTGGCTGCAATCTACTGCGGTCTAATGTCCCACTTCCTAGTGCATTTACTCAAGAGCTAAGTTGCATTTTGAAAGCGAAGAGCCCAAATCAAAATTTCATTTTCTCTTCCTTTACTCGGACACATTTAATTCTACATATCGCAAAACAATCGGATGCTTTAGTTGGCAAATCAAAAAGTTAATGTCATTGAACAACGAGTTTCGGTACCTTCTGCTCAGGGCTCACATCACCTGTAAGTCCCACGATTCTTCAAACCACAGCATCTTAAGGCAATTGCAAGTTATGCCATTTTACGGCAAAAGTGGTATTCCTTAATATGAATGCCAGTTTGCAAAGTATTTGCGGATTGAATTTGACCTACTAAACCACTTTTGACGTGAACAATAAAAAGCGAGTTTATCGTATGCAATAAGGGTCAGTATTTCCAGCTGCACCATTAATGGAAGTGACCGGATTTGACCTAAGCAATCGTTGGAGCGTGTGAACCAGCGCCCAAAGGCAAGGCGACTCTGTCGCTGAATGTACATTAGAATGAAGTAGACTATTGAAAGTCATGATTGTTTTAACTAATAAAAGCAGCAAACGTTCTACGCTCTATTGGCCTTATCCGCCAGAGTGTCATCCAACTAGGTCAGGTAGAAAGGAGTGGACATACATCCTTTCATTGTGCTTCCACTCTGTGCCAGCTTGATGTATTACGTTCCTTTGCTCACGCCTGAAGACCGCAAAAGTGACGTTCTCTTTCTAAATTGTATGTTTTAATGGCAAAAACATTGGAGTGTGCACTTTGTGGCATGAGGAAAGAGGCACGAAAGCAGTGTTTGACGGGTGAAGAGGTAAGGCAGCACCAAAGGAAAGAAATGGAGTTGGAGCAAGGATTGTCAGGTGTTGGCATAGCTGACTACACTGTATGAACTCACATCGTCGCTGGTGCGATGTTTTCACCCGTCTCGTGATTCCTGTTGAAGTGTCCTCGAACCGAGACTATAAAGTTGGCATGAGCTCATCGGACGAGGGGTGAGAATGAACGAGCTAGTGCAACCATTCGAGATATGGGACAAACAAGTTGAGTGGAAAAGGAGTTTTGCTTTTTGGGTCACATTCAATGCGTCAGTGGCACTCTATTCTGATATGCCTAATTCGAAAAACGGGATGCGTGGCATAATGTGAATGGAGGTGGATGATATGCTGGTCATGATATAGTGTAGTAATGGTCGAAGTCAGCAGCGTTTGTGTGCAAGGTAGTGTTGGCTCAGAGACATGCTCTGTAATTTGCACTGCCATCTAGGAGACATGAGCAAGGTGTTGTGTCCACAGTCGTTTACGCCTATCTCGCTCTTCTTTCCCACGACATAAGGGATCATCAAAGGCTCACAGTCACCGTGTCCGATTCACGTTGCTTTAAGTTCGGTAACCACTTGATCATTTCTGTGGGTTTACATTGAAAGCCTCGTTTCCGTTCTTACCAACTGAATCCAGTCGATTCGTCAGTTCAATAGCAGTGCAGGTTTCGTGTCACTGCTCCTCGGCTGACGGATGAATAGGATGAATAGGAGGTGTGCGATCGCAGCGTCGGGATCTGATGGGTTCCTATTAAATACAACCGCGTTTCGTATACGTCAGCTGGAAGGGGTTACACAAAACCTGTGCGCCAGCAGGCTGACCAATAAGCTTAATTTGATGAGAAAAATACAAATGAGACTTTGAAGGTGGAATTGAGGAAATTACCAAGTGGATGCTGGCATTGTGACAACTGGATGCTGTGGGATAAACAGCCAAGTTAGTGTGACTTACTGTGCATATAGTACCTTGGTCTTGCCGCCTAGGCAGTAGTGCAAATCATAGAGCATGACGCCAAACAAACAGAGTCCTGTATGCAAAGGATTCGACTTCTCCTGATGCTGAACTGCATCGTGACCAAAGCAGCATCCACCTCTGTTGACACTCTCACTCGCCTCTTGCCTTTGGAATCTAGATAGTGGAATGCAGAGCAAGTGACACCCTATTTGTGATCCAAACAACAAATCTCTAACTTTCTTTGACTTAGGAGCTCACAAAGGTTCTACGATGCCTCGAGACACTCAGCAAATTGCATCAGAACGCATCACCGTTCTCATGTAAATCAAATGCGGCTTATGGATTTCACCATTCCATCCGCATATAATGCACACAGGAGCCTGTTTCAATTTTATAAATAAGCTGAGACGGATTGAAACGCTAGTGCGACCAGTTGCATTTCCCTTGTAATAGAGTGGTTGTTTGATAATTTGATGCGTGTGTGTGTGTCGGTGTGGGAGACAACATTGAAGGTAATGAGTAGAGTTGGAGGCAGGACAATCGATTGTTGACATAGCTGACTTCACTGTATAAACACATTGTCTGTGAAGCGATGTATTCGTCCTCGTGATTTACATCAAGGTGTACTCGAACCATGACTATAAAATGGACCTGAGCACAAAAAGCAAGCAGGGGGAGATAACAGGGTAGTGAGGTGAAGAGGGTCGTTTGGATGTGGATGAATAGGCTGTCACGTGCTGCTGTGATTAGCTGAGTGCCCTAGTCAAATGGAAATGGGGATCTGCGTCATGAGTCACAATTAATGCGTCAGTAGCACTCTATTCTGATGTGCTTAGTCCGAAGGCGAAGACGTAGTCAAAACCACCAGAATGAGAACCGTCGAATTCCAATGCCACGAAGAGAGCCTTCCACGTGACAGTCCTCTCAACGCATCAAAACACAAAAGCCACCCACCCTCCTCCTTCCAATCGCTAATCCTTTTTCTCCTCCTTACATTAATCAAGACACATTTTGTCTTACAATCATGACGACACTAAGTAAATTGACTGCGCGACAAGTTTTGTTTCCTTTTCTGATGAAGTAGTCGTTTGATATTGTGTGCATCCCGCTGCGTGTCGCTATTCATTACTTCCAAATCAAATTTACACATTTCTGTCGGCTTCCCTAACTCTTATGTTCTAGCGGATGCTGGCAGGACAGAGTAAAATAAGCCTCTTTTATTACATCAATTTGACATCAAAACCATCTTTCTCTAAACTTTTCAAATTAACTGACTCACCTTCTTACTAAATGAACATGACATTAAATCTTGCATCGTACATCAGAAATGTGGCATGATACAGATGCTTCCTGTGGCATTTTAGCTCCAACTCCCAGCTTCTTCTGACACAACTTCGTTCTACCAGTGGACGTCTTTTCCAAGTACATTTGGCGTAGGTTGGAGTAAAAGCTACGAATGCGTGGATGTAGACGAATCAGAGTTGCCACCAAGGTGAATGGGTGAAGGTGTGTAGGCAGCCAAGTAGACCATACAATGTAGATTGTAGAAGAAATTGTGGAATAGCTTCTTTCTTACTATACAAAGGCCTATTTCCTTATCATTCAATCTCACATCAGTGTGAAGGTGTGTAAGCCCACTTAGGAGCAATTTCATCTCTGACTGTGCGTCACATGTGAGTAAGTACTTCCATGTCTCTTGCTTACTTCGACGTCGCGTACTTGTAAAGTGGGTTCATTGTTATGCGTTTGTAATAAAAGGTTGCGAAAGCATTTGTGAGGGTCGGTAACTTCTGAGACAGCAACGTGCCTCTATTAAGCATTCCTTGATGTTGGTGAGTGTTGATGTCAAATTTGGGCAAAAGTGCATGTGCTACGTATCCTACGACAAGTTCGACAGCAATGTGAAGTAGTCCACTTGTTGGAGTACTGAATAACAGACTCCTTCTCAGCACACTCGTTCACAGTGTTGATGCACGTGTGTAGTACGTTGGTCGACTTGTATCATGATGCTCTGAGGGCAGATGGTGAAGGCTTTACACCCTTCAGAATGTTGTCTGTAAATATATGTGATTTAACTACATCATCCTGGGGTTAATACATTGTAACATCGCCTTCCCTTTATACATTGATGGCGTGGCTGTTGAAACTAAGGGATTCGGTGATCGGATGAAAGTTAAGACCTTTTAGTTTGCCTCAGATGCATGATTTCCTACTTCAAAGTACCTAGCTACGTTCAGAAATGGCTTTTTTGTAATTCTGAATGAAATTTTAATGAATATCAGCCTTTGTTTAAAAGTCATCATGCCCTGCCACACTGTCCTTACTTGGTCAGAATGCTTGCATCGCTTTGCGCTACTAGTGGAAAAAGTAGTAGCTTCGTGGCTACCTTCATAGAAATAATGCTTGACTCCACTTCAATGTTACAATATCAGCGCAAAGACCACATACCAACAGTGTGCAGGCTTGTACGGTGATAAAAATATCCCAGACTTTCCGGTTGAAGGAGAACTACGACAATCTTTTAGTTATTCACACAGAACCTGTTGCGAATGTGCAGTGTTGCAGTGCTGACCCAATTGAACCAAAATTAGCGATGATTTATTCTTGCGCGTCTCTACACGTTGCATCGATGTGTCGCCAGAAGATCTGTGCGGCAGATCGGCGATTAAAGTGAATTTAATCAACTGCTGCAGTTCTCACTTCGAACGGTAAAGTGTCTTTCTATTGAATGCAAGGACATGGGCATTGTCGAAGACTAAATTATGGGACGAACTGTTCAGCATTGTGCTTATCGTTCGATGAGACGCCTTTTTGGAGGTTCCTTAGTGCCGTATTTGTC
Organism: Taenia hydatigena; assembly: GCA_036345935.2. Classification (NCBI taxonomy): domain Eukaryota; kingdom Metazoa; phylum Platyhelminthes; class Cestoda; order Cyclophyllidea; family Taeniidae; genus Taenia; species Taenia hydatigena. Next base: position 1,701,958 of record JADWOT020000003.1, read on the forward strand.
GCAAAGTGAGGAGTGCTATTACGATTGTATTTTAGTGAAATGTCAAGAAAGGACGTCTGTAAAGTGATGCAGACGCTCTGCCAAACAACCTGGTTGCAGCAAAAGCAGAAGATGGCGTAGTGAGTGTCACATTCTGAAGCGAATACATTAATTACTGGTGAAATCAGATGGGTACCATTGACTCGGATTTACGAAAGCTTCCTTTTGTTGGAACGGCAGGTATGGCAAAAACTGACAAATCTTCTTTAGACAATGAATATATGTGATATTACTAATATGGTGACCTTTCAAGTATCTGTCTACGCCAGAGGCGTTAGTGCAAACGGTTGTTCAGCAGCGATGCCAGTGACGGGATGAAGTGAATTAGTGGAGGATGCTAGGCATTGCACAATGCTTGCCAAAACCTGTGGCATTATAAAGACCCATTTGAAAATCCCTCATCACAGTCACCGTGTCACTTTAGTCCCTTCCCACAAGGTTGGCAGGAAAAGGACATTTGTTTGCATCGTAGGTCATGCAGCACTCCTCCATGTGTCGTCCACGTTGATTGACATTTTTACAAAATGTGCTGCCATTCAACAGCACTTAGTGTCATTCTATTTATTATTAGTTTTGCCTATGCAGCGAAACTTGTGACCAAACAAATGTGAAGAGAATGTACTGACGCGTTTATTATCCCTTTTGAGCCATCTAAGGCACTGGTTCACCAAACGTTCGGGAGAATCATTCATGCAGGTTATGATAAATGATGAATCCAACCCATCGTTTTGCCAATTTGGAAGTGCTGCTTGCGTGGAAGAAGCCATTGGACTGAATACCATCAAGTTCGAATGCCATGGCAGGTAACTACCTAAGTGACAGTGGATGTAGACGAACCAGAGTTGCCACCAATGTGAATAGGTGAAGGTGTGTATGCACTCAAGTAGACCATGCAATGCAGATTGCAGAAGCAATTGTGGAATGGCTTCCTTCTTACTATGCAAAGGCCTATTTTCCTATCATTCCACCTCACATCAGTGCAAAGGTGTGTGAGCCCACTCAGGAGCAATCACTTCTCGCATATTTCATCCCCAAGTGTGCGTCACATGTGAGTAAGTGCTTCCATTTCTCTTGCTCACTTAGACGTCGCATACTTGCAAAGCGGGTTCATGTTATGCATTTGTAATAGAAGGGTGCGAAAGCATTTGGGAGGGACGGTAACTTCTGAGACGATAACGTGCTTCCACTACGCATTCCTTGAGGCTGGTGAGTGCTGAGGTTAAATTTGGACAAAAGTGAATGTGTTACGCATCCTACGACAAGTGAGACAACACGGCGAAGTGGTCCACTTATTGGACTACTGAATAACAGACTCCTTCTCAGCACATTCGTTCACAGTGTTGATGCATGTGTGCGGTACGTTAGTCGACTTGTATCATGATGCTCTGAGGGCAGATGGTGAAGGATTTGCACACTTCAGAATGTTGTCCGTAAATACATGTGATGAAACTACATCATCCGGGGGTTAATACGTTGTCACGTCGCCTTCCCTTTATGCATTGATGGCATGACTGTCATAACTGAGGGATTCGGCGATCAGATGGAAGCTAAGACCTTCAGTTTGCCTCAGATGCATAATTCCGTACTTCAAATTACTTAGCTACGTAGAAATGGCCTTTCTGTAATTCAGAAAAAAATTCCAATGAATATCAGCCACACCGCTCTAGATTTGGTATCAAGGGAAATAATTGGATCGGAGAGAGCCTTTGTTTAAAAGTCATCATGCCCTGTCACTTTTCCATTACTCGATCAAAATGCTTGCATCGCTTTGCGCTACTAGTGGAAAAAGTAGTAGCGTCGTGGCTACCTTCATAGAAATAATGCTTGACTCCACTTCAATGTTACAATATCAGCGCAAAGACCACATACCAACAGTGTGCCGGCTTGTACGGTGATAAAAATATCCCAGACTTTCCGGTTGAAGGAGAACTACGACATTCGCAACGGCTACCTCTTTTACTTTACCCACCCTTCTATTCAGCATTTGCAAATTTCACCGTCAAGTCGTCGTGTCCTCCCTAAGTTTCGGTCAAAATTAACTTTAGACCTAGTTAGTACAGCAAGGCTACAGGTAAAATTGCATACAAAGAACATGCTAACTGTTTTTACAGCACCGTGCCGCAATATTTCTCATCCGTGCCAGAGATAGCACCAAAATTATGAATGAGTGTGTTACGTGTTCCTCCGACGTTAAGACACTTTAGAGTGTTATATCAATTGGAATACGGTACATGACAGATTGCGAAAACGCTTATCGTGCTGCCTTGAGGCCAAGAGGGCTGAAACCATTGGTTGATGAAAGTAATTTCTTCCATTTCACAAAGGCACAGTTGGGCTCGCTACCACACATTTACTACCGGTGTGAATAACCAGTGACGCAGGCACATAAAACGGCGCATCTTTTCAGTAAAACAATTGCACTGCAGTTTGTTACAAAAGAGGTGCAAGGATGAATAGGAGGTGTACGATCGCAACGTCGGGAACTGATGGGCTCCTATTAAATACAATTGCGTTTCATATACGTCAGCTGGAAGGCAGTACAATAAAACCTGTGTGCCAGCAAGCTGACTATTTAACTGGATTCGATGAGAAAAACACAAATGAGGCTTCGGAGGTGGAACCAAGGGAAATACCAAGTGGATGCTGGCATTGTGACAACTGGATGTTGTGAAAAAAACAGCCGAATTGGTATGACTTACTGTGCATAGAATGCCTTCGCCATTTCTCCTAGACAGTAGTGCAAATCACAGAGCATGACGTCAAACAAACAGAGTCCTGTATATAAACGATTTCGACTTCTATCCATGCCGAACTGCATCGTGACCAAAGCAGCACCCACCTCTATTGACACTGACTCGCGTCTTGCCTCTGGAATCTAGCTAATCAGAATGCAGAGCTAGTGACGCACTACTTGTGACCCAAACAACGAATCCCCAACTTTTCCTGACTTAGGAGCTCACAGAAGATCTACATTGCCTAAGGAAACTCAACAAACGGCTTTATAACGTGTCACCGTTCTCATCTAAATCAAGTGTAACCTATGGGTTCCACCATTCCGTCCTCTCTCACTGCTTACCACTGTGCTTGGACCCAATTTATAGTCGCGGTTCGGACGCACTTCAACAGAAGTCACGAGAGGAGTGAAAACATCGCTTTAGCTATGATGTGGGTGCAACATTAACGCAAACAAGTCGAATGCAAATTAAAAGGAACTCGTCCTCCTTAAAAGGAAATTGGTTGCTGCGTGAGGGCACAGGTCTAGGTCGGTATGATCCCATAAGACGAGTGAAAGGATACAAAGAGATGGGAATTCAGGCAGTTCACCCGAAATGTTGCTCAAGAAGAGTGCCATAGATGCACAACGCCTTTGAAGAAGACATCTAAGCTTAAATTCACCCCTCGTATTACGCCGTCGACGCTGATGGCATAGCTTTCCTTCCCCCTCTCCCTTCATCTCTTTGCCCATCTGTGGCACCTCACTCTTAACTCCTTCTTTGCAGCCCTACCGACCGATGCCGCGCAAATCATAACAGCCTTTTCTCATCAAAATGCTCAGCATCACCTTCTCCATACCTATTTACTTGCAACCTCTTCCCCACCATCGCATGCAAAGTTTGCGTCGCCAATGGCGTAGGCGTCAGTCAACTACAGCTACCACAGTCGGACGCAGTAGTAGCCTGTATCATTATTCAGCCGTGCGCCGGTGGCACCTTTGCATCAGCAAGTCACCACTTTCCTCCAATTGGTGCAAACTCTCCTTGTATCTTACTTCCCACTTTCATTGCAACTCAATAGGTCGTGTCTGCTTAAAATAAGACAGTAAAATAGGGAAAGAGCTTTCTGCTGTTAGCGCATGTGCGACCGACCCCTTCATCGCCTAAAGATTTCGGTCTCATTTTCATAAGCAAACATTACTTGAATTTGCATCACATTAATTCACGTTTACCTGTCTTGTAAGATTTAATTAGGTTTAGCTATGCGGATTTAATTGTAATGATTGCATGTCAGTAATGTGTAGCTATTACTTGTGTGTGGGCGTCAATCAACAGTTTCACCAAAGCATGCCATTCTTGGCATCATGGATGGCGTAAAAGCATTTCTATTGCCGTGCAAAGGAAGAGCGATAGCTTTGTTCAAGCATTCACTTCTTTTTATTTGTGCACGTTTATCTTAATTTTAAGAAGCAAGGACACTTTCCTTTAAAATTGTTATTTTGATCTGAATCATACAATGATACAATGCTTAAGATAATTGCAAAGCACCGAGTCCATTCAGACCCTTACATCTCGTTGCAGTAATCCAGGTTACCCAGTAGCATCGGTAAATCAACAGAGGCAGCAAGGAGCTAGCTAGCTAGCAACGGAATTATCCATGCCATCGGATCATATACTTCACCATATATAGTGACTAGTTTAACATCAGCTTCTCACGTATACCGAGGTGTCCTTTTCACGCAGTTGCGCCGCTTCGTAAGAAGTGCTTCAGTAACGTGCCTTTGAACGCAGCTTACTTCGTCATTTGATTACTGATGACAGATGAGTTTACTGATAACAGCTCACCCTCCTCCACAAGCACTGAGTAGTCACACTTAGTAATCACGCATGGCCGCAATGATGTAGTTGCCCTTTTAACTCACATTCCCATCTCTCCATTCTTCTATGCATAAACTCGCCACAACTTAAGTGAATAGCACAGGATATCATTCTAAAACATTATTAAAATGGAATGGCTATTTCTACCTGACATTATGCACATTTTGTGGCCTGTGTGCCGCAGTCTAGTTGATCGGAAAATATATAGGAACTAACTGGTATCAAAAGGAAAATTGTTGCTGTAAGCGTTATCTCAGGGTAGATGAATACTCAAAGTCTTTCATTTCAAACTTTGATCAAATTAGTGAATTATGAACATGCGGTTTCGGGCTAGGAAGATGGAGAGGTAGAGACGCAGTAGACGACTCCATACCCTTGCATGATTGTAAGATCGTGGCTAGTGAGGTTATCGACAAGTTGTTAAATCCAGCTCCCCACATCGCAAGTCGTCCTGTCCCATTTCTCACTGTTGGCAATGCTTAACCCTTCCTGGCGTCTTGAACAGCCCTTATTGCAAGGTGCTCAAGCTTGTATTACTGAGGAAAGCATTGCGAAGGCGAAAAGACAGAGGTGGCACGGAAGCGCACCACTAAGAATTTGCAATAAAGAGTGGCTTATCGACAATAAGTGATTTGACACTTTGGTTAGCAGAAGTATTTTTGCATTTAAAGTACATTTTGGCTCAATTACACAAAACCGGCTTCTCATGTGGGTCGAGTGAGTGCATGAAATGCTAAAAGTAGCAGCAGCTTAAACACGAGTTCGACCTAGATGCCTGGAAGAGCAGCCTGTATACCGCCTAAAGTAACGAGCCTCCCGGCGTTACGTAAAATGAAGGTGTAGAACAATGCAGGAAGGGTCTTTTCATCTAATCTCTACCAGGGTTGCACATTAAGAATGTTGCCCCATAAATTGCTACATTAACTTCATGAAGGCGTTTAATGTGATAAAACGGAACGCAAGTGACGCCGATGTGACTGAGTCTAAAATCAGCATAGTGGCAGCAGGAAGAGCAGTATCTTGCTTCCTCACAAATTCATCTTAAGACAATCAGCGAGCCATGATGCCTCATTTGAAATTACCCAACGCAAATTCGCGTCCCGGAAGTGATTACATGAATCATCTCTTCGGGGTGCATGTCACTGATCTCATGTAGTCGACGGCGTAATCTGTCATTTGTTTGCTACTGACATCATCACAGATGGTGAGAATCAATTAATCAAATGCATGATTCCACTAAAAACCTAAGTATGTTTAAATAGATTTAATTAGGTAAGGATGTTTGCCCTTCTCATCATTCTGACCACAATTTCTACTAGAGCCAACTAAGAAGTCACTTGTGGTCAGCACATCCCACATCCATGCGGTGTGACCTACCACACGGAACCAAGCAGCAAAGAACGACAACTTCATCAGAATTCTCCTCCTTCTAGAGACGTTCCAGCTAATTGAGCTGCTCACGGAATCTAACAGCGCGTGCCAGATAAGAAAAAGGGAGCAGCAGTGCATCATGCATTTAAGAAACAGGGCTGCGAGCAAAGCAAAGTGTAGTGATGGTGGGGACAATTGATACGCTGAGTTGTTAAGCGAAGAAGTTGAAATGTCGGAAAATGGGAGATTTATTATGAGTGGATGGAGATGCGCCAAAAAGCATAGGCGATTTTAAGTAGCTACTTGACATGGAAGTGCACATTTAGTGGAGGTAATTTGAGACAGTTCTCAAGTCGTAGGCATCACATCAATCTTGGCATTCAGCTGTTGACAAAGACAAAGTTGACAGCACAAGTTTCTCAACTTATCACAGCTATCCGCAATATAAAACCTAAGCTGATAATACGTTGCTCTTGCGGTGATTCCGCTTAAAACAGCCAACCAGCCCATTTGGACCCTCGGTCAGCCAGATAACTCTAAGATGCAAAGAGCTCATAAGGTAGCACGCTGTAAAGTGATAGTGAATTGAAAGCTAGTAGCAACTCAGACATCTGACCTTACAATACCATGTCTTCATTTACGTGAATAAGAGATTCATCACTCAGCCTCTGACATACTGATTCCTCTCAGTTACAGAATAGCCTCATCGAAGACATAGTAAAGGGCATGTCATGTATTAGCAAACTTGCCTCCGCAGTCTTCAGAACGGGCGCAGCTGAGCAAACTACTCTCATTGTAGGTGGTGTGCAGCGCACGTAGGTCTCTTCAGTCATCTGACCTTGCTAATCACCGTGGCGGGTGACAGTTTTGGTGCACGCATGGACAGTGGAGATGGGTGGAGGTAACCACTCATGCACTTTCCCATTTTATTCGCGTATGCACCACTTGAATCGCACATACCCTCAAGCATTGTGGATAGTTTTATAGAAATTATCTCAACTTTGGTTTTGGTTGGATTTACCACTTCTTACTGCATCAACTGCACTTACCTTATCCGCTTGAGCACATCCTTCTGTGCCATCAAATCGCAAAATATATTCATTGAAATTCTTGCAGTTGAGCACATCTGACTCCCAGACCTCCTACATGCAAAACAAAATTATGCAAGACACTTTTGGACTTTCACGGGTTTCCGCTTCAATAGAGGTGAGTGTTTAGTGGACCAACATTTTATGGATTTCAAAATTCGTGAATAAATCAGTGCTAGTCTACGTTAGCTCACTTTCATCACTCGTTATGAGGAGTTTTACTGTCGATGCTGATAATGACAGGTCGTGTTAAAGTCGACACTTGAAGATTATTTGCAGATAAAGGCATTGTTGTTATACGGCCCAATATCCACATTAGCCTAAATACACCATGGCTCGTGCGTGGTCAATGCCAACTGCAAATACGCAAGGACTGCCGAGGGAATGGCCTTCTGTCTTATCAAGTTAATGGCTCGTAGCGGTGAAATAGGCAGCGGTATTGATGCCATAGTTGCCGCAAGGCACTACTCTGCGCACAGGATTATAAGTTTCCATGTTGGTGGATTGCAGCCCCTAGAGTCGGATAAAGGGAGTCAGATAGGTGCTGCTGATGCGCGAATGTCAGACCAGGCGATGCAGCGACAACCAATGAGCTGTCATCACAGTGAGGTCACTCGGACACCCCCTCCAAGGCACAATGTATTTAAGCCTCGGCGCATCTACCACGCCATCAATCCACGCTAGCGTCTCGCGCCAATGGTAGGTCCTAAGGACCAGCATTTGCTTTTCATTAATTATTATTGTTTACACCTCCTTAGTAATTTGGCTATTTCGCACCATTATATTTCGCCTATTTGAACCTTATATAACCGGAAATGGTATTCTTTATTGATAACATAGGCTCAAAACAGCTCACGTCGCAAAATTACCGAGCTTCCCTTTGAATTGGCGTTACAAATTTGCCAATATCTCAACGGCTGTGATTTGGTCAATTGTTGCATGGCTATTCCAAGACGGAGGGGAATACCTTCAATGCCGAAGTTCTCCACTGTCCTACATCAGCAGATTAACATGTGGGCCTGGCTTGACAAACGTCTTCTCCAAAAGCTTTCTCCTCAATCTGCGCCAAATTCTCATCGAAACGCACTGCAAGCCATCATGTATTACAATGCCCAGCTTCGCTCCCTCCAACGCACTTTAACAGAGCTGCCGCAGATGCGAGACCAAAGACCTGTACATATTTGGCTGTTTAGAGACCCACACCTGGCTTGGCTGTCGCCACGTGAATTCACAATTTGCCTACATCCGCCAGAGCTATTCCTTCTCAGCTATCATTCATCTCATAACTTTTCAAAGAGCACAAATGGTGCTGCAATCAGCAAGCTTATCTTTGTAACAACTTGTGTCGAAGGCAGCATGCATACTATGGACCGACGTATTTCTCCCTTCGAGTATATGGATGTGCCTGACTACTGCGACTACTTAATATATGCAGTGGATCTCTCGCACTTCTCCAACCATCATCTAACTATCACCCTGGAATCCCTCCAACCTCATCAGACGCTACTTATCGTAGTTTTTGTCAATGGGCTCGTGGATAAGTCAACTGAGATGAGTTGTCTCATGAAATTCCTCCAGAACCTTGCACAACACAACAGCCATCTCCTCGCTACCATGCAAACCAAAGGGCGGCTATGTTGCATCAAGAACTTTAATCCAACCTATACCGACTGGAGCAATGTGTTGAATTGGGGTCTCTACGACGTGCTCTCTCAGAGAATTGAGAATGCTCAAGTTGATGACTCTGCACACCCTGTGTAATTGGATCCTCCATGTATGCAACACTGATGATATGCTTTTGTATCCTCGTTTTTGGTACTTTTGGTTGGGTGATTTGATAAGGGTGACTTTGGGAGCTCATGCAAATACCAGTTTAAAACGGCTCTGGCCACGTTGTGGCAAGATGTCCGCAGGAACTGCTTTAGCATTGCAAATTGCCCATTCCCTGCGTTCCGGGAGTTTCGATCATTGTGCTCGAGTGATTTTGCAATTAGCATTAGCGAAATGCAAATAACTGCATTAAATGACTAAAAAATCTTGTGTCCAGTGTTGGCAGCTTGTGCGATTACCTACCGCTTAACGGGTAAGACGGATCAGTTTGGTAAGAGAGAGCAGATTACGCCACATGAATTAGGTTGAAGATCAATGCCACTAGAAATCACCCTGACTGAGATTGCGTTGCATACATGTTCTCAGTGGTGGCGTGATTAATTGAATTTACTCCGGATGTACTTTGCGATTGTTTAGTAAGTGCAGCAATGGCATTGATGGGACCTGTTGTCACCAAACTGAAATCCAAAAAGGGTAGTTTCCTGCGTGCACGAAAGCGGAGAGTAAAACCCGGAGATTAATTGCATGACTATGGTGCAATAGAAGTCGATGGCTATGGTGAATGAAATTAACAAGCCTCAGTCATGCTTCGACATCACATTGTAGAGACAGGAGGTTCACAACATCTTTTTCTGCTGTAGCTCTGCACTCAAATTCAAAGGAGGTGAATGTTCCATTACGGACGCTGGAAAAAGCTCATTAGCTAATACTTAGGCACCAAAACGAGCTCATAGAACACGTCAATAAATGGGTTTGAGACTACCTGTCATGAGTCAACTGGAAGCGAAGCCGTAGTGCATATCCTAGGGGTAATCTCGATGTTTAGTCTCTCGGATATGTCCAAACATCTTGCGAATATCTGCACCTTATTAATAAGATTAAAAGTGAGCAAGTGTGTGGCTAGCTCCATCATGTTCCTCGAAGCTAAGTGCCTCGTGTGATTGCATTTAGCCTAGCGCGTTAAACGATCAGGTCATCCCAGAATCGTAAGCCTTTACCGACTGAGTTAATCGCTGTTGAATGACTTGGAACAAACATCATTGTGGAGAAGTTAGTACTCAAAGTCCTAACTGCAAAGCTTTTGGTGGTGCGATGGACATTAATGACCCTACACTCAGCAAGACCCTTCGATTTTGTCCCACAACTGAGCAGCCAACTTATCATTTAACGTCCCACAATGTATCCATACATCAGATCTCGAAGATCCCGCTGTTCAAATATGTTAATTAGAGGACACAAATACGCTTAGAAGGCCACTGCTGGAGCATAGGTTAACCACACAAAGCACTTCACCCACCCTCAACCTACGACCACGTTGCTTGCTTTTCCACTTTATCCAGCCCGTGCAAAAGTAAAAGGGGATCAACTTCACCCTTTCATGAAACTCGTCAGTTCGATTCCAACTACCACTGATTTACGGAATTAACTTAACACTGTGACGGCAGTTGATTGCTGAGTATGCTACTTCAGAAGAGCGATAACTTCCTGCATTTATTGAATGACCGATTCCGCTAGGAGTAAGTTTTGCTGTGTGGATGGATTTGTAGCAGAATGACTGTAGTCTGGTTAAGGAAAGAGTTCAATTCTGGTGAATTGGTAAGGGTTGCGTTGCTAACCAAGACAGACAAATGCGTGTTGGCTGCAGGTTGTCCCGCCATCTAGGAAGTGACCAAGTGTGCTCAAAATTGCCAGTGTCTGCAAACCGCCGAGTCCGCTAGTCGCAGTCACTGAGTTATAGTTTATTTGGGTCTGTTCGGTACCGGCATGCCATCAGGCATAATAACTCTCAACCTTGAGGTTAATCAGCGCATTCAAGTAAGCGCTGCTGAGTTTTCCACTGTCATGTATAATAGCATCGAAAGAATCCGAACGAGGCAGCTCCTCATAGCATGTGCTGAAAATCTTACCAAATGTCTTTGTCATTTTTGATTACTAATACTATTATTATTATTATTGCCCAGACACCGTCCCTGGATCGTGGGAGAGATTTAATGCACTCGATGCATTCAGTTTATGGTTGTATACCCAGTTTCGGACTGTACGAAGCGTCGCGTCATTTGCAAAATATTCTGCCTCCTATCTTCCACTTTCCAACTTCCATGATAAAGGCTGGATCAATTTGTCAAGTGTCTCAAACTAAAACTATCCATTCGAGCATGCTGTCTTTTCAAATGATACGAAATGACAAAAGTTGAAAAACCTAAACCAAATATCTTGATCTTATCGAAGGGAAAGTGCTCTAAATTGTTGAGGAACAAAATGTTCTCTTTGACAAATGATCGGGCGAATCAACACATTCGCAATCAGGCTTTGGGCTTCGCTAATGTACTAGCATTGGTAAGTTTATTTCCAGCCCACCATCCTGACTGTCGTTAGTATGACAGTTCACTAAGACTTTAAATACCCTTCCATTACGCTTTAGATCTGTTTGCCACAAGGCCACGCATTAGGCATCAGAGCATTCTAGCGCCCATTGTTTGCTGATTACTGTCCATTGGCATGCACTTCATGCATTGGCAAGTGAAGATAGTCCTCCATGTGAGGAAAGCCCAAAGATACACTTTGCCTTCAGTGCTTTGCGAGCGACCGTTCCGCCTTCATTGATCCTCTTCCCTCTTTATGCTGCTACCCGTGATAGCAGTGCGTCAAGCATTCCTTACACTTGTCAGTCCAAAGAATCCAAATGAAGCACACTAAGGTGCGCTCCTTGCAAATGATCCATCTTGCTCGGTAACAGAACCTGATAATTATTCGAGTCCACTTACCAGCCACATAAGGCATCACTTTAACCTGACGCTTTGCACCTTTGACTGGAGATCAATTGATGGCCGAATGACCGATGTTAGTCACTGCTCTTGCACAAATTCGGAGTCGGCCTGCATGGGTGGGATGACTGCTTAAAATAATTAAATGTTGTCAATTTCTGCAGTGTCAAGCACTTTGGAATGCTGCCTAATGTACTAACTCACATTCGTTAACCCCACTTTTGCAAGTAACACTCCTCGACCCCTAAGCAGACATTCGCAATATATGTGCGTGTTGGAGACTGAGAAAGAACAGCTAAGAACAGTTTCTCGAAATCAACAGAGACAGCCAATGCCTGTTTTGTTGACAAGTTAACAGGAACTCTTTGGTAAAGCGCGACGAACAGGAGAACGGAATCAAGTTGTCGCTCAAAAGCAGCAACTATGAACGCTTCTGAACGTCTGCATGCAGAAATTTTTGCATCACAATTTTATAAAATAAGTAAATGGAGAGTGAGGGCCTTTGGTCAGAAATGTGCTTTTATTTGCAAGACGGTGGCAAATCTTCATTGCACAGTTTACTGCGCATTTAAACACCATGCAATTAACTTAAAAATGAATGGCGGGTTGGGTAACAAAGATATTCTGTGCCTAAATTGCAAAAGTTAATCGAAATGCCGCAATACATTCTCGACGATGTAGAGGTTTGGTTTAGTTAGCTGCATGCAAACATCGATGAATTCGTTGACTTATTGCGATCTAATGGGAATTGTGCATGGGTTTCCCGCTTCTCATTCCTAACCTCCTTTACACTATTCAACTCCCGAACTCAAATTTTTCTGGCTGACACCATCGCCATGCTGGAAAGATTAACTGTTTGTAAATGCCAACACAGTTCTTTCTTTTACCTTCGCTTCCATCTCCTGCATTTTCACTTATCTTGCTCACCTTCTGATTTGTAAGACTAATGCCGAAATTAGCGAAGACCAACACATGGAAAACCACAAATCAGGGGATCAAGAAAAATACTTGCTAGGTAAAGCACCCGCCTGTCTCCTCGCCGTTTCGTTTCATCGCACGTCTTCCTGCGTAGCATGAAAGGAATTTATTAGCCTAGCCTAATTTTGAGGTGATTTTCAAGCGGCACTTTCAGTTGTCGCAGTTATTTACGAGTCCAGGCAACAACATATTAGCAAGGGGCCATTGCAGCCGTGAATGCACAATATAACCCTCATTCCATGTGGGTAAGCCCATGTCGAATCCATTGGGTTCGCTTGCCATTCAATTAGGACTTCAAGTAGGAGACAACAACCCAAGAGCACAATGAAATTCGGCCTAATGAGAGGATGATGCATATTTGTGCTTTGTGCTGCTATTGCACAGTAAACCTATTTTCTAAGGTCACTTCTCTTACTAGTTGCCCACTTTTCACTGATCTGTCGCATTCATCTGTAGATTTGGAATGAATTGCACTGAGATTGGTATATAAGGCTACCATGGCTAATTTTCAGTGTTAATTATACCACACCGACGTGGAGATTTTCCCACGAAATTGGACGTGTCCATGGGTAGCTGCGCTTGTTAGCCTCCTTCAATAACACGTAGTCCACGAGATGCTGCAAATAAAAAGCCTCTGTGGACAAATTCTTCATCGCACAGTTGAATTAAACCACTGGGATTTCCCCATTCTACTGGTCGAAATCGCCTTCGAAGCCTGGCATGGAAGTTAAACGACAAATGGAAAGGTAACATATGTCACCAACCGACGCATTTTAGGACTTCTGAGCGCAGTAGGTCTAACCGTTCCAGCACAAATACCTTTTAAATGTCGGCCCTGTAAGCATTCTTACCGCTGTCATTTCTGTATGCCTAGGCATGAGAATGAGGCAAAGCGCACCTGAAGGTTGCCGTAGGTGAGAAGTGGCTGTTCCTGCAGCATGACTGCCTTCAAGTTGAGTCGATGAGCCGTCCCACACTTCGATGGAGAGTTAGCACCGTCTGGACACGTCACCCCGTCCATCCACAACCGAGACTTGCTTCGGCCCCGCTTACTGCTCGTGGACCACGTGCCAACCTGAGGTGTGCATACAATACATGAAATGTTCGCGGGATGTAATTTGTGTAACGTGGCGTCACTCACACCTTAACAACGCAATGGCGAAATCCAAGTCACTCCATTCTGACCAGAGTACGCTAATCACTTAACTTCTTATTGTCTTATCACACTAATGGTGCATGTGCATGGACTCTTTGTCCATACAATTTTGAAATAATGGCAAAAGTGCAAATTATGAAACAAGGCATTTTGAAAAAAGCCAAGCTGCATGTCAGACAAGAAAGGAAATGTCCCCGTGAATGAATTTAAACAACTGTGTGGAGTAGAAATGACCTTGAACCAATTCATCCAACCACTAAGCGTTCTGAAATTGGATATCAAGAAGTCGGACATATCAAGTCCTCCATTGGGCAAGGAACTAGTTGGTTTGCACTCCAAGTTTATTTCTAGCGATCGCATCATGCTGGAGGGAGAAGTCACATTTCACTTGTGCTCATTCTACATTTGTGTTGCCTTTGCTCACTTCATTTACTGCATCACGTGTTTTTGGTTCCCTCAACCTTGGGTGTTACAGAAGTCACTCGGTGGGAAAGTCCAGTGACACATCATGATTTGCTGGCATATCAGAGGAGGAGAGTGAATTCAGGTCCTGCACATCTAGCCTGCATATTTTACGGCACTCAAACAAGCAAAGCAGGCCCTCGGATGTCGGTATTACTCGTTGGTGCATAGCTTACGAATGAGGTGCTAAATGTTGGTACTGTTCAAAGTGCCAGATGAGTGGATGATTGTTCTTACCAATTCACCTCTAAGGCATTGCTTCTGGCGAATGATGTATTTGAGCTGATTAATTGATGTGACTTAATCTGGTATTGAGACCTACTCCTGAGGAAGCACGAAAGAGGAGTGGGAGGAGCTTTGCCGTTAAAACAGAGAAACGGTGCCAACTTTGTGTAACATTCTTGAATGTCGAGGATGTGGATGTGAAATAGCTTGGACGGCGATTACGGACCTACAGTCTACTGCATTTTGGCTTTCCTTGAAATACAAACAGCTGCGATTATGCTATCCACATTCTTAGTTATTTCAAGTCAACAACAATTGTGGCTTTCATTTATTAATCAGAGGTATTCGTACAATAGCATCCCATCCACAATAGATTGTAATTCACTAATCACTTGAGCGTCTCCACATCCTTTTTCGTAAATGAAGAGCTCTGATTGCAATTATTCCTTAGAGCGAGTAGAGTTAGAACGGGTAGTGAGCACTCTCCATTGGTGATGATGCAATGAACAGAGTCGAGTGATGACAGTTGTGTTGAAAAAGAGTACGCTCCTCCCTCGAAGGCAGATGACGACGATTCCATGACGCAAAACGTGCTTTGCCGAACGCTTCGTGCACCTAAGCGCTGACTCGACTCTCCAGCTCCAGCTTTCTAGAGCGCTAAGCCAGCCACATCACAATTTTTACAATTCAGTGACAGTGCCATTGCCGGGCAGAGAATTGCCTTGCGCTCCACTTTTTACTTAGGTGGGCTGGACGGCTGTAATGCAGTCAACTTAGGCTTGGCGGGTTCAACTCCATCTTCAGCATTAGCGCACACTGACAAGCGCTTATCTATGCACAGTACAGCCTTTTAGAGGTATTTGGAGTCAATTTGGACCACCTGCCGGTAAGTTGTTGGGCGTACCACTTCAGCTATTTATTCATTATTTCCCTCTCTTCCAGCAAACACGGACAATTTCTTATCAGCACTGACTGCTTTGCGAGCAACTCTAAGAATATAAGTTGACCTCCTTCATTGGTTCTAAGCCTCCAAATGTAAAAGCAGTACATTTTTGCAACAGCACTGTTACTTCGCCACCTGGTTACGTTTCCCACCATCTACCACCAATGGTCACCATCAGTGCGCATTGCCTTTAGTTATCCATCAGACTAATACATTCGAACGGTTTTGCTCACCTTCCACTGCCAGTAGCAAGATGAACATTACATAGCAGAGAGGGACTACGAGTTTGATCCAACCCAAAACAATGCTATTGCTCTAGCATCTCCCGCTTTGTGGCCGGGTGGTCATTCAGTGCAATGGAAGTCATGCGCCATGATGACATACCCTGATAAAGCCACTTTGGACGGCCACGACCAACTCTGTTGTAAGGACTGCTCCTTTGTGTGCAATCACTAGATGTAATGGCAATAGTGCGTCAACGCATTCACGAGGATGCACAATAAGTTTAGTGCTTGTCCCTTTTCCCTTAGCCTTCGTTCTCATGCAACGAGAAGAGAGAGGCCAGGAAGCCTTATCCACACTCTGACTGTCCTTCAAGACCTCAGCGATTGTAGGCTCTGCGTTTATTCATCATCTCTCAATTCCAGGAGAAGTGGAAAGAAGCGCACGATGCAACAAAACTCTTTTTAAATCATGAGATCATACCACAGGGTAAGGAGAAAATGAAATGTGAAGAACGGACAAAGGGGGCCACTGGCTCATAAATGCATAAAACTGACTTATATAAACTAAGGACTTCAGGTTTTGGTCCTTCGTTGCATCACTTCCCTCACACAATCCACTAGCATGCAGGCAGTTTTGCCTTGCATCCCTCAAAACACGCAGAGTGAGAGCAGGCAGCGAAAAATTTTGTTGGTGATTGAATTAACGAGGAAGATTGATGAAGGTTGTGCTGGTCTAGAGGGTACCCTTCCCCTTCGAAGGCACACGGCGACGATTCCGTGGCAAGAAGCGCGTTCGTCGAATGCTTCCTTTTGAATATTGAGAAAGAAACTCAGTCAAGCACACACATAACAGGCGTGCCAACGCGACAAAACCGCTTCAGAATGATGCAGTGGTCAATCTGACAGCTTAAATAAGTTCAGTTACGCGTGTGCCTGTGTCTCTGCCTACTCGCAACAGCACCAGTTCTACCCCCAGCGTGCATAATCCTCATTATTCCACCTCATTACCTACGTCCCCAGTGATGGGGAATGACACCCACCTGCATTCGCTCCACTCATCCGAGCTAAAAAAGGCCAAATGAGGAAAGCTGAACGCCCAGTCTATTAAACTCTTTTGCGAATATGTCAACACGCTACTGTTGACATTGCAACAGCTTCAATCCTCATAAAAGCCACCACTCAGCCAATGTGGATCGAAATCGTTTACAAGTGACGTCTGCAATCATGGTGTGCCTCTTTCCTTTTTAGCATCAAATGGTGGCCTCATCACTAAGCAAGTGATGTCTGCACAGCTTGCCTACTTAAGATAGTTGTTCCATCCCAATTCATTTCAGATTGAAAACTTGACCGTTCGCAGGACTTTCTTCCTGGAGGTGGTCGTCTTCCTTCTCCACTGAATGAGGGTTTTGAGTGTGATGCTACAGTCCACAGCATTATGAGTTCCTGTCGGGATCGAACCCGAACAGTAGCCATCAGTTAATGAATTCAGCCATGAATTTGAGCAGTGCATCATTTCTAAGGAGGACTCATGCGACGCATGCTGGGCATCAATGACTGACGACTAATCCACCTTACAGATGTCCACCTCATGCAATGGCATTGAGGATTTTTTTGTGAAAGTAGCTGAGTCTGCTCTTCAACCATGCCAATAGGGGCTTGGTCGATTACAAAGCACTTCGGCTGCCCACAAGGACGTAGAAGTACCACAGCGCATCATTCGTGGTCGTGAGTATGCATGCCTAGACTAAGCTGCGAAGGAAGCATTCCCAAATATTTCATTCCCTCCTATAATCATTCAACACTGGTGTGTGCTACTTCTTCAGCCAACTTTTTGTTTGACAGAATGGCAACCGCATGAGACGCTTATCTGGTTAGTTTGGCATTTAAGTTGGAATAAATCCTCATTTCGAGTATGCATGCCACGACTACAGGGAAACCAACCCTTATATGCGTTTCTAATGCTAAGCCATGTAGAAATTTTGCGTCGTAATGCGTCACGTTGGTTCTTATAAATGAACAGCTACAAGGGCAAAAATGTCCTTTAACACAACCTGGCAATGAGATCACGAAGTGCATGCATCACCCACCCATGTTGTGTCCAATCATTCACGGACTTTTCTCGAAGGCAATTTTATTAAATCAGAGCAAAGTCGGTCAATTTGTCAACTGACACTTGCTTTAGAATGCACTTTTAATCGAGCTCGCCGAGACCATCCACCCACAAGTCCATATAAGTTGAGTAGCATTGACAGTTGTGTTGTTTGCATCTAGAAATGTAAATGTTGCCATTGCTAAGGGTGCCCGAAGCAGACTTTTCGCATGGGTGAATTAATGGCTTCGTTTAAGACACAATTCGCCGCAATCAGCAGTGCGAAGTAAAGAAATCACGAAGTCGAGAAGAGCAGGTACAGGGTAGCAAACTGCAGTTAATGTTGTTGTTATTATAAACAAAATGGCGAGGGCGACTCCCGGCGATAGCTCAGTTGGTAGAGCTGTGGACTGTAGATGTCAGCAGCGATCCATGGGTCGATGGTTCAAATCCGCTTCGCCGGAGTGCCATGCCCTCGCGTTGCCTTGCTCCTCTTTGCTGGTTTGCCTTGGAGCTTGTATCTTTGCTCGGATTCCCTCTAGCAGACAGATGTTGTTGTTATCTCTCCCATGACGAATCTAAGATCTGCATAGAGCTCAGGTTTAACGCCCTTTTCCTCACGTGCAATCCAATACCATCATTGCCATGTAAAATTAGGCCTTAGCGATTTCGGGCTATGCTGACGTCTGCACAATTAGGCTTCTAACGAGAATTCCTACACTTCGTCACGCTTCTAACCTTATATCAGGTACAGCCCAAATCTTCCACTCTTGTGCTGAAAGATGAATTGATGCTATGGACTCCTGTTATCTGATACCAATCACGCATAGGATAAAGAATTGGGCGTCACATACATGTAACACCGATAGTTAATGTGTCAATGTGGAGTGGACGCGTTAACTACGCATGCGTATCCCTCCCACGCTTTCGCCCGATTTGAGCATGCCTCGCCATTTCTTGTCATGCAGATCTGTCAAATTCTAAGCGGATCTATTTTTACTTTGTTGATCTGTAGGTGTAATACAACCGTCAGATTTTCGATAGCGTCTAACTTCAAACTTAAATTGCTCACAATTCCTATATTTTCAAAGTTATGTTACCAAAATCATATCAGTAGAACAATTGGTTTTCAAACACTTTGGCGACATCAGATCACCATCAGTTCATGGTCTCTGGTTCCAGCCAATCTTGATGTAAGTGTTGCTAACAAACTGGCCTCTATAATAAATTTTAAAGTGTGAATAATTCGCAGAGCTTGGGTGATGCTTCATGAGGATGGTGAGTAAATGTCACAATGACTCCTACATGCCATTTTCCATTTGACTTCTAGAAGGTAGGAGAGGATCACAAACGAAGTCCAACAAACCATGCAGTTATTTGGCAATAGGGTTTCAAATGATAAAGCAAATTGAGGACAGCGTCATCGTTGGCATAAACAAAGCCTTCATCATGTTTGTAAGCAGATGAATCGACGATGATGAGGCAGATTTTACCATTAGAGGTTTTCGACTTCCAAGTCTCCAGGTAACCTCTCCCACCATGCTCGATGGTATCAGAAATGTGGTGATCAATGAATAGCCTCCATAAAAGCTGCACTCACAGACCATCACGGTACAACTGATTGAGTGCATAATTCATTGACAATGCTAAGGGTTCTTACTGTTAACTAGTTCCCATTTGTGCAATTTGTTACAATTCCAGTGGTTAAGAGGTAATTATCGGCTCCTAACATGCGCTAAGTTGCCTGTAGTCGGTGACACGGTGCGGCGTTGGAGAATCCGCCACAGACCCTACGCATTTACACTTGCGTGGTAGTCCAGACGCGGGCTAAGTAAATTTGAAAATGTAGCCCTCTGGGCTTGTGCCTGCTGAGTGTCTATAATGGTGACCAAGCGTATCGCTTTTGCTTGTGACGCCTAACACGAGTTCCTACTAATCTAGGTAGTCATTAATCATAAAGTCATTTTACTGGTGAATTGAAGGGCGATTTGATTAAAATAGCTCCGTTACTCCTTGGAGGCGCCACACCACCTGGATGACTGTTTCTTGAGGAGTAAGTGATAAGCATATAACAGGACGTTTTAGACTCGTTTTCGAAAACACAAAACTAGAGGCTCTTCTGCTTCTTCGCACCCCCGGCAGCATCTAGTTTCTTCATGGACAGCGTGGTCAAGTCATCTCGCTACTGTCCGGAAAAGTTCCGACGCATGTTCTTATCTTCCACTGATGGAAATCACGAATTTCTTGGGCCAGTGGACATAAAGTCACCAGAAAATAAGTGGAAGGGAAAGTTGGTGCAGTTATTTGTAGCCTGTGACATGGTATTAAGAGCAGTGGACGGAAAACTCCTGTAGCCTTCGATCCGAAAATGCCTTTATTCCAGCCGCCTCAACTCACGACTCGAATACCCGCTGGTGGAAAGGATGAACAGCAAAGAGAGGAAATATTCTTATCGTTTACAGTCGACTCCGTGCACAGGCTGCTGAATGGTCTTCACAAACCATCAATTATGATTCGTTGTCTAATCGGGAATCCACGGCAGATGCTCAATGCAATGGGGACTAGTGCAGTGTGGGCTGCCCCAAGACAACGCTACAAGACACTCTCAGAAATGGTTGCGTTGCTGCCAAGAAAACCGAAGGAGACTACAGAAGCCGATGAACCTGTACGCATAAATCTGCGGCTTGCTTGATGACAATGATGCGTCAACTGGAGTCCTCTTCACTTCGGATTAGGCGTTGACAAGTTATGCTCGGTTAGATTTAAGTGTGGTGAAATGCCAGTTATCTAAATTATGTGTTTACACAAGTACTCTCTTCTATCTAGACAGTTTTTGTCCGTCAACTTAGAGTCGTGAAGTTGCAATGTGTTGGGCGTGATTGACGGACAAAAGTCCAGACAAATACGTTGCCCTCATCTACCGCTTGTTGAGAGTGTTGACGACAGAGAAGGAGTAGAGAACTGTGTAGTTAATATGTTTAGCCACCCTTCTAATCAATTTGCATCAGAATTTTGAAATATTCATTTCATTTTCCACTGCACTTTGCTGCGATGGCACGACGTAATTTGTGAGGACTCGTCAAATGCACACGTGGAACTTCACAATCACGTATTATGAATCAGTGATTTGTGTTAGTCAGTTCAAACGATTGCTTTTGACTTCGTCCTCCGATTAAATTCCTAGATCAAACCACGCGGTTTGGACTTGGCGAATGTGATTTGAGCTTGCCTGTCTTGCGACTCCACTTTGACTCCAGCAAAATTTGTTACATGGTGTCTGGAATGGGTATGGCGGGCCAAAGCACCACTTATTAGAAGGTGAATACCTTGGGCTGAAGACTTTCTCTTTTTTTCACCAAAATGACTAATCGTGTGTTGCTAATACTCAAAATGCTTTGGATCAACCTGTCAATCAGAATTTTTATCATGCATAAACAACTGAAGAGAGAAAGTTTTGGAAGCCAAGCACACACGTTCAACGACTCCAGCATTATCAGATGACAACTACGTTCAGAAACTGGTAATTTGTTCTTCGCCTTTCCTACTTTCCGAAACGCGTCTCTTCGGATTGGCACTGACTGACGACTCTAGATTAACGACAACCCCTGCACTGACGAGTAAGAATTTGTCCTCCCCTCTTGAGTTCACATGCACTCCGTTCACCGTGTATGTCGGCTTTCTGTCCGAAGTTGGTGTATGTATGCGTCACTGCCCATTTCCTATTTTCTTCCTTTTGGAGAGCCGCGTTAGATGGAGTAGCACGGATACAGGTAGGCATGTCTGTCTGTGTGTTTATGCTTGAGTGTATTTGAGTGCGAAGGCACCTTCATGTCATTGTCTTTTTCGAAACTGTCTTTTTAGACAACCAGATCGACAGTTCCATACTGGATTAAGTAAGCTCTTCTTTTGTCGTTCGTTGGATGGCTGGTTGGTTTGAAGTCAACACATCGCCACCACCCCTGCACCCACCCAAAGACTCACCATACCACGCCTAGCCCCATTTTCGATCCCCTGGTTCCTCTACTTAATTGCACTATTTTGGATTGAAGTGAACTTCTTGATTTTTAAAGAAGGAAGTACCGGAATGGTCAGCTTGCATCCAGCACAGCAGGAAAAATTTGGTGGCAAAGGCAAAATAGGTAATGCAGAACGCAGAGTCAGGGTCGACTCACCGGCTAGGTGGAGACAATTTATCTCTTTGATCACCTGGAATGCTGGTGATCACCTGGTGCTGACACGTAAAAACGAAGTGCACTAAAAGTAATGATGCGTTGAAAGCGGCGATGGATGGCGAGTCGCAGTAGGAGAGCCTGAACTGTTGCCACCAAATCAGAGGGCAACCACATGTAACCAGGGGCGGCAAGAAGTTGAGGAATCGTGATTGTGATTGACGAAAAATTGAAAGGAGTGAATCCGGGCGCATCGCATTAGCCATGCTATCGAGAATTACCTCGCCTTTTGTATGTGGTCGTCTCATGGAGAACAAGCTGACACTGTGAATATTTAGACAGGGAGCATCTCATGCAAATGCAGGAGACACCTTATTTCTGGTACTATCGAGCCTGGTGGAGAGATTATTTGGAAGCTTTGGATCCGAAGAGCCCTTCCGATAAAATCAGCCTAATTTCCGTCTACATATCTGTTTACAAACATGTTAGTGCTTTGTTCAAGCAAGCGATGGCGCTATTCTTGCGTTGTTTTATCACTAAATGTGGGACTTTTTCCTGATTCTCTCTTCCCTTCTAAAATTCAAATGAAGAAGTGATATGCAGAAGTCATTGTAACATCTACTTACCACCTTCTTCAGGCGGCACCCAAAATTTGCAAATCAGTGACATTTTGCATTTGGAACAACACGTGTTCTCTGGTGTTTAAACGACAGGTTCCCTTCTGACGGTCGATTCCAACCTAATGCCTGGGGACCACAAGCCGAACTTTAGCGAGTGCGGTGGTAGACAATGTGGACTCGACAACAGCAAGGGATCTGCAGGCACAACGTCAAGTCGTAGGATCAACGTTAGCAATACCGGACAAATCCAAAAACAGACTGGTGGATGGCTTTTAAGTTGTTTGGAGAACTAGGCGGGATAGCCGTAAGTGAGACTGCCTCCGAAAGCAATCAGATCAACCAACTTCTAAAACTTCTTGCCACAATGTTGCCTTTTTCGGTTACATCTGCTTGAATGCATCTCGACAACTGGGAATGCTGTTTTAAGAGCGTCCTGACTGTGACACAGAATCAGGCCCGTAAGGCGACAAGGACAATGACGACGACGAGGACGACAACTAGAGCAGGAAATTCTCCAAATTAAGAGAATTAGCTATTTTCACCCCAGAGCTATGAGAGAATTCTACCAGTTTCGCCTATAACATTCACCCCTGCTTTCTTAGAATCGGAGGAATCTTTAGACAGGTTAAAATACATCAAAGGAAAAATCAAGCAAGAATTTTCGAAGGGGCCAATCACTTGTCTTGATTAAATTCTAATGCCTCTCCTAAAACGAAAAACACCAAACAGACTGTCTGTGTTTTGAACAATCATTAGCTACTCACACTCTCTTTGCCAAGCATCACCCGTTTATCAGCAGATCCGCTGCATCTCATTTCGATCCGCAACGAAACTCGCCCTTTGGTAAAGGTGATCTATTGGCGACAAAGAAGGGAAGCATTTAGTTTTTTGAAGCAAACATTGCGATCAAGTTTGAATCATGGCGACGATTCCACGAATTAAGGGTTGAATAAGCCACATCCTAAAAGTGAATGTCACTAAATGCTACGCAGCATTGCACCCACAACACACCTGCTAGCAATGATTAATGTGGCAGCAATACTACGAGTTGAGGGCCACCGTAAACGGCAGTCTTCTTAATCAAGATCTAGGATGGATGCTGCTCGCTAATCATCCAACTTCTTCTACCTCAAGGCTGCAGGCGCACAAAAAGTGTCGAAAAGAGAGAAAGTTTTGTGATGATGATGATTGTTAGAATTACGGGCACGGGTATGGGTAATAAAAGCAAGGATGGATTAGAAAGAAGGCAAAGGAAGATGAAAAAGGCTGACTTACCTCGATTTCCTAATCTGGATTTGAGCTGCTTTAGCATGAGTCGGAAGGGCGAGATGAAATTGCGCCTGGCCGCGATAGGACTGAATTGGCAAGGAGGGGACAGGTGAAGCCGTGGTTCGTGGATCAACAAGTTCACCATCAACTCATTGTGGCATGTGAAGCATGGACCTCTGTCTAAGCCACGGCAAGATAAACCAAAATTAGTCACCTCAAGTAGCCCTACAGTGTGGTAGCGGAGAGGCGAAAGGGATCTAGACGAGGAAGCAGTACCAGCTGGGTGGTGTTCAATTGTACCCACTTTTGTCCGTCACGTAACCAACCGTTGAGAGGAAGAAAAGAATTAGGGTGGGAACCAAAGGAAGAAGAGGAGAAAGTTATGCGTAGATGCAAGGAGTGTAAATCTGGCTCCCTCCTCGAATCCCCATCCGTTTAGAGACTCCAAATTTCGAAGGCAAATAAGCTGTTGACGAGGCAACTACAACTCTCCCCAGCCACTAAAGTGGAGTAGACTTAAGCTCTCCCATTTTCTGTGGGCACCGTCGTCTCCAGTGAGGCGAAATTTCGGCCCTTGTCCCATAAGAGCAACAGAAGCATTGACACCATCCTATTATAAACAAACGGAAAGCAAGTCTTATTCTTTACTTCTTTATTATCATCTACAAATAAGCCACCTTTTTCTTTAATCTTAATATTTTAAAACACGAAGTATTTATATTAAACATGGTCATTTTGCGTGTAAGCGCTGACAGTGACAGCGCTGACAATCACAAACTCCTCTCTTTCAGTGATATTGTTTAAAATACCAAATTGTTATAGTTGATGCGGTTATCATGCGCACAAACACCGGTAGGACTGGATGGCAAGCACACAGCATGGGAAGCATTGAAGTACGATTATAAGGCCGAGTGTGAGCACAAGCCCATGTTCTACTCCGACTCGGTGATTTCAGTTGCGCATGATGAGCATTAACGTTTGGACGTGACTCTCGACATGCAATCATTGACAATTTGTCAGTGTTTACACCTCACCACCCATGTCATTCAGTCATTCTACGATGGCGCCTTTTTTAGTAGTTCCTATTTACTTTGCCTTTCTCCTTAACTTATGTTATTCTTCGTTCATTGCTTTCGTCTTTTCCACTATCACGATTCCCTTATTCCGATTCCAGGTCACTAGAGATGCCTTGCTTCTAAATCACTTTGAAAAGAACACGAAATCATGGAGCTTTCAGCTAAAGTAACACTGCATGCATGTAGGTTATTAGATGTGGAGGATTTAGTGGATGCCTGCAACATTATTTCTTGATAGTGATTAATGTTTCATATCAGCGATCCTAACAAGCAATATTTTGACACATCAGCAATGGGGAGTGTCTCAATTAGCACCAACTGCTTACTGAGACCCAAATGCTGCTGCTAGAATTGGCTAAAGCAAATAGTGTTCTTCCAGTGGTATTCATCTCAGTCTGCTCGGTCCTCTCTTCGGCAGATCATCAATTACTACTTCATGTTTAATCCTCACCCGCGCTATTTCGCTCGAATGGGAAAGTTTAGGAGGCGCGAGGTGACTTTTATTTCATCTTTCAAATTTGACCCATTAGATGCAGACGTACCAGGGACCCTATGATGCTGCATAATGTAGGTGCTGCTGGATATAATTTGTCGACCTTCTTCTGTGCATCACACTCCTCAATCCCAAAACAGTATCAGCTGCTAAAACTTAGAGGTGACCAAGCATTATTATAGACGCGTTTTCCATTTTAACCACCTTCAGGAGGGGATCCGTACTGTTTAACAGCTGACGTGGACTCTGTTCGAAAGCGCTGCAAATTACACCACCCACATGAGTTCGAGTCTTCCAATCCTTCAGCAAAACGCCAGCCCAAACCAAGAAGGAGAGGAATGGGCAACTTAACCTAGTTTGAACTAAATAAAATCATAGCGGTCAAGGGGAAAGGAAAGTTGATGCAAGTGAGTTAATTTCTCCCAAGTGATAAGTGGTTCTTTGAGGGATTTTGTATGGTTTGATCCAAAAATCAAAGCTGATATGAAGACATCTAAAATCATTTCAATATCTGAATACTAAGTCAACATGCGATTGGGAAAAGGCATTGCCTGCTGATGGTTGAACCTGTGATGACCCTTGACAGAAGGTTTGACAATGGCGGTTATCCCGCGCAGCATTTCTTCTTTAAGTCCTCTTACTTCGACTTCAAAGTAAACCTCATTTTTTGGAGTGGATAGCATTTTCACCCTTTCATTTGTTTGTGTTTCCACAATTTAATTTTACTTCATGGCGGGTGGAGCAACCTCAGCAGGAGCCGCTTCACTTCATCACCTCTAAGTGTGGCCAAACACCCAAAATCATTTTGACGCTCAGCTTTTACTATCTTTTCTGTGTGATGCATTTCTCATGTGACTGGTATCGCCACTCTCACGGGTAATATTGTTCTTTGATGAAAAGCGGATGGGAATGGCTTTTGTGATGGCTGAAGCGGAGGCATCAAGGAGAGTGCCATTTCCGATAGACATTTGCACGGTCAACTGGCTAGAGAGGGTAGGAGCTTATAGACTGATTACTGCGACCTGCCGCAGGCACCTTCAAACACACTCTCGTCGAACAATCAGGTCTACTACCCTTTCTGCTGTCAACAGGCATACTGTTGCTAACAAGCCCGAGGAAGACATCAGTGATAACCACATTTTGCATCGCCTACTGAGTACCGTACGCCAGCTCTGAAGTCAAGGTATGCTGCCTTCAAAACAGAGATACAGCACAGCCATTCGGCTATTTGCAGGAATGAGAAGTGGAATTGAGGTGTGATCCTGGCGGAACTGAACATAGCTAGAAATCTTGCCAACGACCTGGAACACGGAACATGGACACTCATGGAAGGGATGCAGAACAATAAACAAATCACCTTCGATCACAGAGATTACTGCATCGAGCAATTTGGATTTAAGCACCATGACTTGTTGCTATCAACATGAATAGCCGAAGAACTGGAATTAGTACATGGACAAATTAGCATTAAACAGATTTTTCCCCTGTCGCGACACAAACTAAAACCTAAACAATTTAAAGATGAATGTTACAACCATGTTGGAGATCCTTTTCCTTAATTCATGTTCTTTTCCATCACTTCCTCTTCTCGCAGTGGAGTGGCCAAACTATACCGTGACACGTTGATAAGTTCCGTGAGTGGCTCTTCGTTTTGACTTAAAGAGAAAAGACTTTGCAATTATATCTTTGCTAGAGTCCTTTTCTTTAGTCCTTCTCAACGTCGTCGGCACACGTTCCGCCCCAGAATTATGTGCACTTCCATCCTCAAAGCTGTCTCAACCGCTGCAGAGATAGGCGAAAAAGAATCCGCTAATGCGGATGAGAAAAGATTCTGTGGCGTTTCCTAACCTAACTTCCCAATATACCACTTGCCTTTGGCAACTAACTCTCTTTTGCCTTTTGCGGGAATAATGTAATAACCGTGAACTATGAAAAGTTTCACTAGTAGGCCAATCAGTGCGGCTCGTATGAGATGGTAGAAAGTGACTGCTGACGCCTGATTCTAGTGCCAAACGACCTACTGACTTCTCCAATGGCATCACACCTTAGCAGCATTGCGATGATTGTCAACTTCTTGCAGAAAAATCAACCACGTCTGCCTTCATTTGACGCCTATGTACTGCTGCTATGCCGGTATTATCGCATTAGCAAACGCTCATGCTCTCTCCACCGCATCTGCTGTGTTTGCGTCCTTCTTTACCATTAGACGGCAAAGGACAGCTGGTCGAGGTTAGACGATCCCGTAACACTTACACCAGACGACACGGAACCGCCGAATGCGTCAACGCCACTGTGAAATCAATCGATTTCCCCACTCCCATTCCCTACCCCCTTCCGAGGCTGCAGTATTTAAACCTCGTCACCTCTGTCACACCACCTACTCTATCACCTTTCCAGCATGGTGGGTTCCGGTCGATTCTATTTGCATCTTACCATTCCTTCCTCTTTGCTCATTTTCACCACCTGTCCTATATATCCCGACTTGTGTCCTCCAACATCACTACACATTCATCACACACCCATGTTTCTGATAAAAGCTCGCTTTCGTTTCACTTTAGGAACAGTTCATAATCACCGACCTCCCACCCGATTTGGCACTCAAAATATGCGAATACCTCAGCGTGGAGGATATAGTAAATGTCTGCAGAGCCATCCCTAAGTGGCAATGGACTCTGTTATATCTGCACGTTTTATAAACATTTTTATTTCTGCGAATACTATTAAACGCTCTACCTGGTCATACCACTACAGCGTGCTTCACATCGGATTGATTCCATCAGCATACTACATGTGTACGGCAGAATTTATCAGTGTGCAATACGAATGCTATACACACATAATAGACTCGGGGTGGCGACTATGGTGTGTCAAGCGTCTTGCAGTTGAAAGCCTCAATTTAAAGGCGCTGTCACAATTAGTCCATCACGACCTGTGAATGAAGGAAACTGACACTTTCTTGCAAGTGTTGCTTCTCTCTGTGACTGCCAACTCAAATATTGCTCTCTTCTCGTGCCGCATCTTTCTGTCCTTTCTCACTTAATTTTGCGGCTTTCAAACCCATTAGCGTAGACTCGCTTACAGCATGGACGTTCCTATTTGTTAAGGGGAGAAATCAAATGGCACACGTATCATGCTTGAAGGCGTGAAGGGCAGATTTGATGCAGGCACTGCCACTAAGGCGTCATTGCATCTCAGCCGTGCTTTAAGTCATCTAGTGATGCACGAGTATTTATGAAGTAGTTAGATGATAAGCAGCGAGTAATATCAGCAACTAACTTCAAGTAGGGCAGAGGCTTGCTTGGTGCAACATCTTTGCGCGGATCGCATATCAATTCCTGCTTTGTTTCCTGCCCCGGCAAGGATTCACTATAATATATCCATCGGGACCACTGCAGGTAAAATACGCTGAGTAGTGTTACCACGATAAATAAGCACTGCAAGCATTGCGCCACAACCTGATAAGTTGTCCTGTCAGCAATTTAGACGGTGGCTTGGCAGAAGAAACACTCTCTTAGCACTAGCTAAAGCCATCAACTTCATCTCGTGTAGGTCCTGCTCAAATATGATAGACTGTGCAGTAGCTTCTAAGCATACAACTCTTAAATTGTCTTTCCACGGAAAGCTACACGATAGCAACATGGCACAATGGCATCCTGACCCACTTTGTGTCTCCACACTCTGTAAACAACAATGCGTCTGCAAAACCTATTACACTTTATACCTTGCCAAATTACTTAATCTTGCTTCCTGTCGTATAGATCCTACTGCTATGCTACATGGGTGCGGCTGAGCTCATTAGTATGTAATACGACTGCTGTACATGCATGATGGACCCACATTAGCGAATGTACTATGTCAAGCTTCATGCAGTTGAGAACTACAATTTGAAGGAGCTGTCACGATTTGCCTACTTCGATCTCTTAATCAAGGGAACAAACGTTAATTTTTCTCGAATTCGCCAACTGAAATATACCCCTTTTCCTGTAAAGCATCCTTCTTTTCTTTTCCGCTTAATTTAAAAACAATTAGCTTGGGCTTCTTTGATGGCTTATGCATCATGCTTGTCAAGGAAGCATTCAAAGGGCGCGCACACTATGCTTGAAGGAGTAAAAAGGCAGATTTGTTGTAGGCACCGTCGTAGAGTCATGTAGTGTCTATGAGACAGCAGGGTGGCAAAAAGCGAGTAACATCCGCAACTTACATGAAATGCGGCAGAGATTTGGTTGGTGCAACGCCTTCTTTTCGCGAATATCACATCATTTCTTGCTCCACTTCCTGCTGCGGCAAATATTCGCTTCAGCTTCTGCATCAGAATGACTGTAGGTGAAGCATGCGAAAGAGCAGTAAGATAATGATTCGAGCACTAAAAGCATTGGGCCACGACCCGCTTTATTTTACTGCATGTGCTTCTATTCTAAAGTAGAAAAATGATGTCTTTGAATCATTGTTGTGTTTAGAAGAGCCACGCAACAATCCTCATTTTGCCTTATTTCCCTTATTCAAGAGATATTGGAGCAGATATGCAAAAGCGAGTGATCAACACGTCTAGTGGTCAGAGTCCTGGTCATGCCTCTGATGTGGCATTCGCAACGAGAAAGCATTGCGAGAAATCCGGGAATTACGTCGTCAGGGTGTCAAAGTAGCAGATTGAAGGCGTGGTTAAATCTGGGTAGCATGTGTAGACGTTGTGGTGAGATCAGCCTGATCCCTCCTCCGAAGGGCATGCTGTTTAGTCCTCGTTGTTTCATTTTCATTTCTAAGATCAGCATTTCACTCAACATGTAAAAAATTGATGCAACGCAATGATTTGCCTTTATATTAGATTGTAATTCGGTATACGCTACATCTTTAGACAATCAAAGTGCCCGGTTCTA
>JADWOT020000003.1:1732320-1817520 GCA_036345935.2 Taenia hydatigena
ATTGCTAAGCACCTAGCCAAGTTTGGCAATCTAAAACTTATTTCTTTTAAACAAATAAACAATGTTGTGTTTGCTATGACATAAAAATCGCACCTTGGAAACTATCTGAGTTGCAGAACAGGACAGAGTGCAGACCCTGCAAAGCACCTGAGCAGGTGCGTATACCTGCAAGCACCTGCTGTTAGTTTTGAGCAGGTATGGTTCATCAGCTTTGTTACTTTCTATGTGCTACTAGCAACCGACAATATGTTATCGCAGGGGCATAGCTGTCATTGAGAGGTGGACTTATCAGAACATATTTCCTCAGCTTTCCTTTTCCAAAGCTCTGGTATCTGCGCTGCCTAAAAGAGACAATGCAGTGGAAGGAAGCGCCATGATGACTACTGTCACCGAAACTGGTAATGGTGGCAAAGAGAGGTCTGCTATTTGTCTTCGTTAAAGACAGCCTAGCCTTTTTGGATAAAAGCTTACCTTGAGATTTTATCAAGCCTAATTGAGTAGCTTCACACGAGAATTGCCATGTGTAGCTAAATCTTGGGGCACACGTGCCACCTAAACTATAACAGCATATTATATTGGTTGACTAACCGCCTCAGAAAGCGCATTTATCCCCATGAGAGTACCACGAGGCACCAAATTCAGGGGTCTGGAGTGTCGTTTTCGTAGTGTGTACGGAGTTAAGGCTTGGTCGCCCAAAATGCTTTTTACTGTGTTACTAACAGAATGTAGGAAAGGGGACTAAATTTAAATGAGGCACTGGAGCAAGTAACTGGTTTTTATACATAGAGAGCCTTACTGCCAACAGATGTGCTGAAGTAAGTCATTATCCTGAGAATAGGATTTAGTAGTTCCTGAGTTCAACATCCACCGACCACGGTGGATTGCACATTTGTTAGACCAAAATCTAAAGGGGAATGCAGAGCTAAAAGCAGAAACATCAAATAAATAATGAAGAAGCGGTCCAGAAACAGACACCTACAAATGTACTTGGGCGGATGACAGCGTCTATTTTCTCGGATTTGAGCTTGATTAGGGTTATAAGTTTCGGAACTGTCGGTGGCTTAAAGAGTATTAAGCAGAGAGTATAGTGTTAGATGCAGCCAAATAAACACGCGTCCTGTGTATGAAACCATTAACCACTAATCTAGCAAAGGGCTGGCGTTTCAGTTGTGGTGGCCAACAGTAAGTATGCTTGTGCATCGTCGAATTTATAAGTGCTATTGCACTCATTTTTTTCGCATTTTCTTTACATTTTCTTCCAAACTTTGCACGACAAAATAACCAACGACATCTTACCTAGCATCTAGGAAAGCCCACTTCATTCACTGATGCCAAAAGAGTCATTAATAATGACAGATAGGAATGATCTAGTTAGTATTCTAAATTTTCCCCACTTTTCATTAAAGTAGTAATTTGGTATTTCTCATTTTATGAGGCATAAGATGGTTATCTCGTGTGTTTCATAAGTTTTGCAGATAGCTATAATGATTAACTCCTCTAAGCTCAACATTCGTGGGGTAAATTTGTGTTGCCTTTTGGACCTAAAGAAACTTAAAGAATGTTCTACTGATGATTAAAATTTAAAGATTGCCGTGCATATTAGTAGAAATATATTGACACAGTCATACTGTAGAACAGGTGGCGTACATGTTATGGGACCGAATTTAATTGAAAATAATTAAAGCAAGCTGGAGTTTTCTATTTAAATAAAAGGCGGTTAAAAGTCTGTTGATTATAATGCTGGATGTCGGAATTCCACCTAACGTGGCCTTTGCGAGGATGTCGCGTGGTTAATGGAAGTGTAAGACACCTTCCTAATTGCTTAGTTTTCCTTTTCCTTCAAATCACATGCATGCGAGCATGGTTTCTGCCTGATGCAGCCCTGTACTAATCAACAGTTGCAACACTAGACTATTTAAATGAATGACGAATGCTCATTTCCACAAGTTAAACTGGCGCACATCTTGGGTGATGATCTTGCGGCAATAGTGGAACAGTAACCTTCTTTTAATACTACCTTGTCTTTCCTTTCTTCGTGGGCTTTGTTTGTACAATATTCAGCCTTCCCGTACATGAGCGAATACTCTGTTTCTAATCTTAGAACTAACGGCGTTTTGGGCAATTAAGAGGTCGTAGAGAGTACTTGAGCATGCCTGACTGAAATTAGCTTGTGCTCTACCAGCTCTTCTGCATATTTTAACGACAACACATCAGCCGTCACTTCTAATACGCGTTTTCTCCCAATTTCTAGTTCTCTGTTAGGTAGTACCATCTATATTTTACCAAGGCTAAATAAACCAAGTTTCATCAACCAGCTGAATTAATGTACATCAGGACTAATTTTCCTATAAAAATACCTTAAATTGTGGACTCTGTTTTGGCATTATAGTTGTCATGATTTGAAGGCAGCAAGTGTTTAGAATGCATTAGCAGTGGAAACAAAGTGCATAAAAATAAGTATGCCTTTCATGCGCTTCTATCGGCAGATGATAGAGATAACAGTGAAGCGTTGAGCCTAACGAAGCCCCTCAATCGGTTGCAATACGCAAACAGTCCGGCCTAATAGCGGCAAGAGAGTAACACATTCTAAGCTAATTTGTATTGTTTTACTTAGCAGGCTTTAACGCTGGTAGTGCTTAGTAGACACTTAAGAGGAAAACTGGCTTGCAAAGTGTTCGTAAATGAATAAGAAGATAAATGAATTCGCAAATTAGGGACGCTAATAAATTTAAACTTGTTTGAAGTGAGCAACAGATGAATGAGGAAAAAAGGGTTTGCATGTACGATTACGAAGCATGACTAAAGTGCTATTGGCGTATAAATAAATTTAAGCGACTCGCGCTAGCATACCTCTTCAGTCATTTAGCAGATTAGAGAGCATATGGCTCAACTCATTGCAGTCTTTATCTGCCAGATTGTAGTCGCTTAGCTGTCTCACCAATTAACCACAATTATCGACTAGTTACATTGCCCTAAGAGCTAGAACAATAATTTTTGAACATCTGCGTTTTCACGATAATGTTCGCATTTCCTTTTTCCCCATTCTGTGTGGCAAAGCTAATGCACTAAAAGCACCCCAGTATTTCTCCACGTCTCTCAGTGTGATTATTTGAACGCACAATTCACTTGGCAACTATAATTTTGGCAAGCTATGAGAAAGCGTCGCTAATTTTCCTTTTTTTAGTCCAAGAACATCGTTCCCAGCGTTGCGAGGAAGAATGAGAGAAATTCGCACGGCTATTTTTGTAATACGCTCCTTTTACAATCGGTCTCAGCACAGCGTCACATCTTGTCATAAAATAAAGCACATTCCAGATCATACAAAATTAACGGCACTTATGGGGCCAATAATTTATCTTTAGCTTCGTATGGTCTCAGTAAGCCCTTTGGATGCAATTCTGGGGCACATATTCACCAAAGAAGCAGCGACGCCATACCATACCGCGTTGTTGACTGCATTATGGTTGATTGTGTTATTCAGCAAGCCAAGTGATTTCAGTTAGCAAAATTATCTGCATCAACTATGCTAGGAAATTACCTATCACTATTTACGTAACATTTCTATTCCAGACAAGGGAATAGCATAGTATCTGGAGAACGTTTTAGCCAATGTAGATGTTTCATGGACGGTTTAACAATGTCACTTATCGCAGAATGAAAATGCGATTGATAAGCATTTATGTTTGCGTCACTCCATGGCAAGAACAGCAAAAAGTGACTAGAAAATAATGCTCGCCTTAACTGCTTTATCAACCATCTGACTGTTTGACACACTTCCACCCACACATCTGCATAATATTGCAATGGTTATATATGAGCGGCTTGCTGCTGCTCAAGATGGCAGCTTAAGATATCAATTATACGCCGATGCCTCCCAAATTCAAGACAAGTTACTAGTGGCTTCAACATGCAAGACCGAACTAACGATATAGTAATCCTACGGCTTTCTAAAGGAATTTTCTTAAGACGCAAAATAAACTATGTCTCAGATTTACCTTTCGCTCATTTTAAGGGATAATGCAAACTTTAACTAAGCTATAGAACCTATTTGAACCTAAGTAGGTTCTCTAGTGTATGATGAAAGATTAGGTGTCAGATTAACGAAAAATTCTTGTGATTTGGCCTTTGATTTCCAAAAGTAGGCAAGGGAATAAAGTTACAAAAATTCAGAAAGTTAAAAAGAAGGGTGCGCGTGGCGAGAGCTCTTAGATCAAAGTCCATTTTGGAAAGTTAGATGCAGCAAAAGTGAAAACATGAGATAGTCAAATTGCACTAATTTTTGAGCATATCAAATTGAATTATGGCAAAACACAGTCAAGCAAAATAATTTCATGTACAGAGTAAAAATACTGATAAGCTTAAGAAAACACGCGCTCGCGAATTGTGGGAATGCTGCGCTCTTTCAGAAAGGGGGCTTTAGCATTAACGCGTGCAAACAAACTTACATGTGGCTGAAATGTCGCAGAATATGTAAAAATGCGATTACAACTGCAGCATCTGGCAAGATGTTAGAAGCATGTGCGCGACTCAATTGCAATGGTGTCAGTTCTTAGGTCGCTAAAAGTGTAGCGCACAATAGCAACTAATCTAAACCGTATTTACCGGTATTTATTTCGCCTTGACCAATGTGGCACTCAAATTCCCTTCCAAGGGAATACCTTTCTATGAACTTAAATATTCCAAGCACCTATCGATTTGCGAAATTACATTGGTTGATGGCTTGGTGCGTGGCTCTGAAAGATCGATTGTACTGTGCCCTTTTTATTTCCTTATCCAGATTCGTCTCTGCCTTGGTTACCTTCGCAAGAGTGCATTCCTACACTCTCCATAGTTATTTGTGTTATCCTGGTCTTATTTAAGCCCTTTTAGAAATCATCGCTGGGGCTGCGGATTGCAATTACACCCACCGGGGCCACAATCTTCATTAAACCAGCAGCACAAGGCTTTGAATCGACTGCCATCGGAGTGACTTATCGCAGAGTAAACGCGAGTAGTGACATCGCTACCGCCATCGAGCAGGCTATCATTAATAGACCCTTCGACTACTTCACCAAACCTTGCCTGAAACCGTATTGGCAAGTGAATGCTGAGTGGTTCCATCCGATGTCCACCAGAAAATCAGTGACACGAATTACTTGCTTATTAACCTACTACAACAAAAGTCAAATGTTTGCTACCACATGAGTTCCTTAGTCAAATAGAAGCAGTCAGATTCAGGATAAATCGATTCGACCCCTAGGTACACTTGAAGCTTCTCTCAGATGGGTTTTCAATTGAGCAATTTTGTGACACATCAAGTTTCTTCATTTGAATGCACGCTTAACTCTTTGAAATCATAAGCACAACTCTTGTGGCAGCATGTCGTGTCACTACTCAAGGCTAACCGCAAGTCAACGTTACCATTACCTTCCAATAGTGTCAAAATACAAGATCCTTTGCAGTACCAATATACGTCTTATTATTGTAATAGAATGACTTATGAAGAGCAAATTTATGTGCTTATATTAGTGTTTAGTAAATTTTACTTTCGTCTTTGTTAAAGATGCTACCACGACCGAGGTTATGCTTTTATCGAAGCATTCTGTAGAGGTGAAGAAGACAGCCAACATATCACAATTTCCCATTAGGTACATTTTTGCATATTACCTGACTGAAATATTATCAGCTTCGATTGCCACTGTCAGTTACTAAGCATTGTATTAAGCATCATGATCCGGCAGGCTTAATATACAAGTAGACAAGGCAGAGTAGAAAAGAAGTTTACGAAATCACTCACAAAAGGCAGGTTTTTCGACTTTTTAGCCCTACATGACTGGCATCTCTCATGCTTAATAGCAGTCTGTAGTGAAAAAAGAGTAATTCGGCATTCACAGGTCATGGATCCTAAACATTCGCACTAACTTACGCGACATATGCGGCTGACTCGATGGTTTTGCAATGCTTCCTCACGATGCTGTATAAAATGAACGCAGGCTATCTTCCATGTGTTCCCATTTAAAAGGGAAAGCATGTGGCTGACAGACTGAGATACCATTGTAGTGCCACGTGAACTATAACAGATCATTAGACAACCTCTATGCAAACCTAAGGTAGACCACAGCAGAACAACAAATTTCGACCAGCATTACGTCAAATGAACTGTTTTGGCAAAAACACATTGAAGCGATTTTTGTAGTTTTGAGTTGCATGCACAAAAACTGGCGAAAATTACTAAAGTTTTCATTAGGAACATTTAAGCTCACACTTATTGAGTGCAGCATTTCCATGGGCAGCATTCCGCAATGTCTCATCTTCTGTCAGTATCATGAATGTGATGCAAAATGAAACGCCAATCAAGTGACAGTATTTGCTGATACGCTATATCTCTCTTGAAAAAGAGGAGAACCAACCTTAGGCGATACATTTCTGAGAAATGACGGTTATTAAAACCTGACCAGCCTAAAAATAGTTCCACACGGTCACAAAGTGTTTGCTTTAGCAATACGGTTATTTTACCTTGCGGGCATGAGTAGGTCATGTGGAGCCTGGCGGTCGTCCCAGTGGTGAAATGCGTACCTATAAGGCGATCCTACCCAAATGCTCAAAGTAGGTGTCATTTGAGTTTTGCTTAGAACGAAGGCACGCCACCAACTAGTCAGCTAACAGCCAGAAATAATGCTGGCTATGTCGCTGCGATGAGGGAAAACAAACCGGTGGTAAGGAGTGCTTGCCACTCACACCCACCACGATCTTTATAGTTGATTAGGATGCAAGCTAGTTTCTTTATTTCTTGCATTAACAATGCGTATCTAAAGCACAGTTCTAACTCAAGTCATTCAAGTTTATAAATAAAGAGCGTTCTCTGCAAAATATGATGCATCATGCTGTAAGCAATACACAATCAGAGCCAAATTCTACATTTAAACTCCTGACAATTCGTAAGCTCTGCTGTCTCATCTTCTTCAAATAAAGGGTGGTGTAAGTTTTTTTTACCAGGCAGCCGTGCTATCCACTACATGTGTAGTAAAGACTAGGCTGGATAACAAGGGAAGAAAGAGAAGTTACTGGTCATGGTCTTCAGCTTGAGAGGAAAGCACCTAACCAAAGCAATATAAGATCACAAAGAATACAGTCTAAAGAGCTTTGGCTGCCTTTTCTTCCATCCACAGTTCCGCGATTTTTAAATGCTCAAATTAAAAAAGTCAGATAACGTTATTTGAAAGAGTGAGGTCTAGAAGGACACGTAGGAGCTCAATTCAACGCCCTCTATTTCTCTTAAGGCACTAATCAGACAGAATTCATTCGTACACGTTTGTAAATCATATCGTCTTCGTAAAAATCGCACCATGTTAATAATTGATTACTAGGGGCTTAAAGACTTGATAAACTTCTAGGACCATCATGACAGCAAATTTCGATCCTTAGAGTACATTTGCCTTAAGAAAATTCAGACGCATTTCACTAATCTAAGGTAAATCAACGCATTCGTGCTAGATCACATGAGAACATTAGTAATCTGCATTGGAATCTATTGTTTTGAAGGTAAGGCCATGAACTTTGCAACAGAATTCGTAGGACTAAATAGACAAGATTCAACGGAACTCATATCGCCCTCAGATATCAACCATGCTCTTAATTTGACTAAGTTTTTAGAGGAAAGCACTGGCTGGTGCAGTTGTAAAGAAGAAAGTCCTAGTAATCATCGCCAGATTGTACGCAAATGAACCAAGAAGATTGACGTGCTGCGACATTCCTTGAATCTAAATCATGATGTCACACGATATATCGCGGATCACTTGCCACTCGCTTGGGTAGAGGCATTAAAATGTATTTTTGGTGATTGCGGTCCCTAGAAAATCGGTAACGTCTCGAATTTCAATCCAATTGCGGCACGCTGGAATTTTTCGTCAATGGACAATGTAGAATGAGTTTCTGCTCCGAATTCCGTGTTAAAAATTTTCCATGAATTAGAAATACAAAATATTAATCTTACTTGTTGTAATTATTGCATAAATTCAAGTAAGACTTGGACTATATCCATGGCATAGCACTATATGCTCCGCTTTCCAAAGGTTTTGACAGGCACTATATGTATCTTACCATTCTTCCACGCATCGCAACCTTTATGAACTCTATTTTTGCACGATCTGCGATTCCTACTATCCATATCTCTAAAAATTATCTCTGGTACATTTTACTCAAATCCAGTACTATTTGGCTCTTTCTTACAGAAGTCAACATTGCTTACTGAAGCAGAGGCTCAGCGGTGTGACTTTGTTTTCGTCGCAATATTCGTTGAAGTTTTAAACATCAAATGAGCCATTCGAGTTCGGAGTTTGAAGTTCACAAAAAACGTCTAGTCTGTCACCCGTTAGA
Source organism: Taenia hydatigena (assembly GCA_036345935.2). NCBI lineage: Eukaryota > Metazoa > Platyhelminthes > Cestoda > Cyclophyllidea > Taeniidae > Taenia > Taenia hydatigena. Next base: position 1,740,676 of record JADWOT020000003.1, read on the forward strand.
TTGAGAACATTTAAAAAGCATTGATGTGTGGCATGATTGCTTGCCAGAGAATCCCTTCTATCATGTTAATTAGGTGCCACATTTGTAGGTAACATTCATACATTCACAAAAATAAGTAACCTTGATGCGCCATACAGGGTTACAATAATGATACGTAAAAGTAAATTGGTGCGCAAAGTAGAGCACATTAGGTTTAGCATAAGAAACAGCATAGCACAGTATACGCACTTTTTTGTTAAGATTTTCATGAGTAAATCGCGCATAATTTGGCGGAATGAAGTTGATAGAGGCTTTGACCTTCCTTGGTCGTGCCTGGACATTCGCTAGCCTCTTAAAATGCACCGAAGAACTTAAAAAGAAGAGAACAGTTTAACAAAGTTAATTTGCACGAGCCAGCCGAACAAATGCTGCTACCAAACAGAATGTCGCACAAGCAGGATCAGCCACATGCAATCATAGATTTGTTTCGCGGATCGCACGGCATATGTCATTGCTTTCGCTGAATTCACGCACCCATATCATACTAATGTAGCTTAAACAACTTGGAATAATCTACCATAGTAGCGAGTGCTATTTTCCTTTAAACCCTGGTTGACCGCATTTTTGCAAATGCCTTGTGCCAGAACAGTGCACAAAAAATGTGCGGAAAAGATTTCATTGCTCCACAGTGGCACTCCTTAAGTTACTTTGAGGTTGCTTAAGGATTCATTGAGTTTCACTTAGTACTCGACTCAGCAAGAGCATCAAAGTGTTGCCTGGACTTTGCTGTACAGGTGATGCACCGAAACCAATTCAAACAAATGACCGCTTTTTGTTAGGCCTTCATCTTTAGATATTTATTCTAACCGGTGAGACAATTTCTCATTTCCTAAACCAAAAAAGTAAGAAATGCTAAAATCTGCTGGAAATTTGCTGATTATTTAGTTTATATACGAGGCCATAAACGCGCCTCCTAAAAGGAAACTGACTTTGTTCGCTGGTAAGGGTAAGAGGTAGGGTCCGCCGTTCATCATTGCCCCTTTTTATTATGAGGCTCTTAAAATCTCTTTTTGATGGTACGGTTGATTCGTTTAAGGCCTCTGTTTATCTTTCAATTTACAACTCGAAGCGTTTCTAAATTCCTAAAAAAATTATCAGGATTCTTAAAATATTTTAGGGCTAACATTGTTTGTGTGATTTTCAGCAGTCCTTTAACTCCTCCACATTAAGCGCAATGTACGAATCGGTTCATTTCGCTCAAAAGGCGAGATTACGGTAGGCTGCAACATGAACATTTCTGTTGGCTACACGTTCATTGACACAGAACCACCCGTAAAAGGACGAACTTTGTGCTGCAGTTCCGTATAAGATCATCAAAGTTTCGCGTCCTATTGTGCAACCTACCCACTGCGATTACAGCACGAATCCACTTACGCAGTAGGATCTATCGCAATATGGCTCTTAGTGCTGACTTCTTATTCAAAGGTCAAGTTCTCAAAGGTAGGCACTCTCAGATTAGGCAGCAAGTAGACACTGTGGGTATCGAAAGGACGAATAAGTAAAAAAAGGCGTTCGTTCCGGCGTTCCACACCTCTATCTAATTATGGAGTGAAATGCTTAGTTAAACAGAACACCAAGCATGCTTTAAAAATCAAAATACCCTTAACGAAAATGAGAGAGCCAAAATAACACGCTGTTGTGGCAGGCAGTCCTGTAAATTTAAAGACAAAAACGATACTGATAGATGAATCTGCAATGAATGCCGCAAAACGTCCCAATTCCAGCAGGGTATCTACTTAAAGAACACTCATGCTATTGTTGTAACTAATTTGAGTGCAAGATGTGCCGTGGAATCAGCAAGTTCTAAGTTTTATTAATTTTAGCAGCAATAAGATTGTCAATTTTAAGGTATATAGTGGGCACTGCCATAAGCGCACTGGCCAACGGCTGAAGGGGCAAGAGTTAATCGCCTTCAAGTAGTAGACTTTTATTGCTGAAGTCGTGGAAAATTTACCTAGCATTACGTATTCTAGTGTGCGTTAAGCAGATAGGCGCTACGTTGCTGCCTCTATAGGATTTGTTGTCTTAGCGGTCTTGTAATCAGCTCTGAGACGCCGGGATATCTTCATTGACAGAGCCTACTTGAATGTGATTAGTGCACGACTGGCAAAGGAGCTATACCCCAATTAGGAGCAGACGACTTAGAGGGCACTTGGCGATGACAAACAAATACTGTTTACTCAAAATGAGTCGATCCGTAACGAAGGCAGAAATAGAATCTTCTTCAAGCACAGTCAACGTCATAAACTTTAAATGAAAGAATTTGCCCTTCTTAAACTGCAAAGCACTGTAGGACCTCGTGCCCTATAATGAATGCCACACAACTTAGCAGTGAGGAGGCTTGCACTCTGGCCCAAATGAAAAAATAGGGGAAGGTAGGTACTGCCTCACATCCTCTTTTTTTTCATGTTCCAGCTGAGCGCGATAATTTAAACATAAACTTTATGTTTTACGAAAATGCAGCCAGAAGACTGATGGAGCATATTGCTGCATAGCAGCTGGCTTCTTTATGGGACTCTTTGTGTCCACTTTGCTCTTATTAATGGTGTAGCCGCTCTCTCCCCTACACATGAATCGGGTTAACCCATTCGAGCTATGAAATATCTCTTTTATCAAAGTGATTATGCATGAGGTGCAGGTTCTCTTTGCAATTTGTGCCAATACAATGTGAATCACATATGATTCAAGTACCTTCCGGGCATTGTGCAATAAATTAGGACGTCAAAGTGACTCGGAATTCAAGGTGGACTAAAAAGGGACACGACTAATGCAACTCTTCCTTGCAGTTTGTCTACAAATGCTTGTAAGGCAATTTCGTGCTTATAAGTATCGCCTTCATGAAGCAAACGCAGCATCTTCGGATATTTCTCAAAGCGCATGGACTTCACCTTCCTTTTAGTAAAAATAGAATCGAGAATATTAAGCGCAGCCAAACAATCTAAATGTCAAGTGCAAAAGTTGGAAGCATAAATGCTAAATGTGGGCTTGATTAGCCTTGTTCTTGCATTTTAGCCTGCTGACCTTCTTCATTTAATCATCCGTCGAACTACTAAAATGGCTATCCTGCGCAACTTTTTGAATCATTATGTCATTAGGCTATCATAGATCTATTACTCCACTAGTAGTTTTTAGGCCTTTCCATCATGTATTCGATTGATACTCCTTTGCTGCATGCGTTAAACCTTTCACTCAACGGCCTTTTGTATGCCCAGTTAACTCATGTATTCAACTCGTATTCATCATGTACTCATCAATCTCGTTCTCCAACCATTTAGCAGTCCGATTTAGGTCCTATCACTTGCGATCGATCCGAGTGCTATGCAACAAAGTTTGTTGTGACTGCAATGTTTCCCTTTTGTGCCAAAACACAACTCAGGCATTGTCCGTAGAGACTGAAGCGAAGTCCATCTTTATTTTTCTGCGACTCCTGATCTATTGCTCTACAGTTGTACAAATGGCTGCGTTGACACTCCTATGTAGTGCAATGCCATTAAAACTGGGTAACGTGAATGCCGCATACGCTCAGATAGTTCGTATTGAAATAGAAAGCCCGAAGTGACGCCATTACCACCAGTTAACCAAATAGGACAAAGAAGCAGCAGCTTTATTTAGCTTAGTGGCCCTATTCAATAATGAATTCTTAGTCTTGCTAATAAGTGAGAATAGAATCACACATCAGGCAATCTGCTGCGGTCATTAATTTCGGTGCTTTTGGGATGCATAAACGCTGCATCACCATAAGTCAAGCTCTCGATCAGAAGATACCATTTCATTCCCTGATTGTCAACATGGGCAGATCGTAGCTGACGACACTGAATCCATGCCAAATTTCACATGATTGTCAGCATACGTATTAAAGAAACCAAAAATATCTGGATTGAGGAGAGTGTTTGAGCTCAATTTGTAGATGAGATTCATGGGATTGTCTCGCTCTTGCATTCATACATAAGCGTTTTAAGAGCAGTTGCCAATGTGCCAACTAAAAGCTGGGGTTCATGTAAGATGCTCTGGCTACTGTGCACTGTCCTGCGCTATACCAAGTGCAAATGCACTTACTATCGCCAACTACAACCCCTATTCAAGGCAATGGATAATCACTGACTTGGGCAACACAGCTAAAATTAACAGGAAAAGGAGATGGGTACAATGACGACAATCGCATGGTGATAAAGTTCTTTGCGTAACCATCCCAAATACGCCGGTGGCTCACGACGGAAGGTAGAAGCTAATCGAATTCGAGTGCTTACAGTCGGTATGCAGCATAATTTGCAATTACCGCTATAAACGATTCACTGAATTTGGCCTTACATCGCCTTGATCAAACGTCGTTCAAACTTAGACGAGCACAGAGTGGCTCAAAGGTAAGCCTCTGTGGAACTCAATGCCCCCTTACATCAATTTACATCCCTAAACTTTAGTTAAATTTCAGTAATTTTTGTGGACACAATTTAATTTGACTAGAGCGTAGGCAATTGTGACTAAAAATTGAGGTCCTTACGACAGGCAGGCAGGAAGTTGAGAGCTCTCATAACTCAACTATCTTGCAAGTGCTCTTTGCAATGCATGACTACAAGGAATCCATATAGCATATCTATGCTCATCACTAGAGGTGGTCTTACTGACTCAATGGTGGACGATTGAGTGTCGCACTAAGTGGTCTGTGGACGGATCATTAGTTGTAGGCAAAACAATTCGCAGTACACAGAGTGAGACTCCGATGTCGATAAAATCCTATTCATTAAGCGGGAAAAATTAAGACAATCACTATGGATACAGAGTCAAATATCGCGCGATAGCTCAAGCATCTCCTTCTTCATCGCCAGCTTGTGGGTTTACACTCCTCATGGCATCCGCCTAGTTCAATCCCACCCATACCCCTATTCGGGATCGCTGTTCCGGCCGCCTGCATTGTGTCTCAAAATACTTCGATGTTTGTCTTGCAGCGAATCCTTCCAAGACTAAAATGCATTCTATTAAAATTTTAGCTTGCCAGTCACAGAGCTTTCCTTTTACGCAGGCGAACATTGCATTCTAAAGGGCTGAAATTCTCATTACTTCATTCCGTCTGTCCCCTTAAAATGGCGACGTGCTTTCTAACTTTTTTCAGCTCTTGTTGGACTCGCCCTCTTGAAACTAAAGTAGTTTAATTAAGCAGTGCTTGAAGGCTAGTTCTTTAGTCAAGTTTAGATAGTCTTATTCGAATCGCTTATAACATAAATCTACTCCATTTGCTAACGCCATTCCAACCAGCTTTTCTAGTTTTCTTCTATTTTAAGGTTTTGCATATAAGATTAATGCACCCAGCTAATATGGTGCTGTACCACCGACAAAGTAAGACGAAGTCCAAAAATGTCAAAAGAGAGAAATTGCAAGATACATGTGAATTTTTACAAGGATGCTCTATTCAATATTATTAAATAAACGAGGGAAGGATGGGATTGATTTCAAAATTCGTGAATAAATCAGTGCTAGTCTACGTTAGTTTACTTTCATCACTCGTTATGAGGAGTTGTAGTGTCGATGCTGATAATGACAGGTCGTGTTAAAGTCGACACTTGAAGATTATTTGGCAGATAAAGGCATTGTTGTTTCACGGCCCAATATTTACATTAGCCTAAATACGATATAACACTTGCGTGGTCAATGCCAACTGCAAATACGCAAGGACTGCCTAGGGAATGGCCTTCTGTCTTATCAAGTTAATGGCTGCCAGCGGTGAAATAGGCAGTGGTATTGATGCCATAGTTGCTGCAAGGCACTACTCTGCGCACAGGATTATAAGTTTCCATGATATTGGATTGCAGCCCCTATAGTAGGATAAAGGGGAGTCAGATAGGTTTTGCTGATGCGCGAATGTCAGACCAGGCGATACGGCGAGAACCAATGAGCTGTCATCTCAGTGAGGTCACTCGGACACCCCCTCCAGGGCGCAATGTATTTAAGCCTCAGCGCATCTACCACGCCATCAATCTACGCTAGCGTCTCGCGCCAATGGTAGGCCCTAAAGGCCATATTTCTTTTCCATTAATTATTATTGTTTACACCTCCTTAGTAATTTGGCTATTTCGCTCTGTTATATTTCGCCTATTTGAACCACATATAACCCGAAATGGCATTCTTTCTTGAAAACATAAGCTCAAAGCAGCTCAAGTTGCAAAATTACTGAACTTCCCTTTGAATTGGCGGTACAAATATGCCAATATCTCAACGGCTGTAACTTGGTCAATTGTTGAATGGCTATTTCAAGATGGAGGGGAATACCTTCAATGCCGAAGTTCTCCACTGTCCTACATCAGCAGATTAACATGTGCACCTGGCTTGACAAATGTCTTCTCCAAAAGCTTTCTCCTCAATCTGCGCCAAATTCTCATCGCAACGCACTGCAAGCTATTGTGTATTACAATGCCCAGCTTGAATCCCTCCAACGCACTTTAACAGAGCTGCAGCAGATACGAGACCAAAGACCTGTACACCTTTGGCTGTTTAGAGACCCACACCTGGCTTGGCTGTGGCCACGTGAATTCACAATTTGCCTACATCCGCCAGAGCTATTCCTTCTCAGCCGTCATTCATCTCATAATAATTTAAAGAGCACAAATGGTGTTGCAAACGGCAGACTTATCTTTGTAACAACTTGTGTCGAAGGCAGCATGCATACGATGGACCGATGCATTTCTCCCTTCGAGTATATGGATGCGCCTGACTACTGCGACTGCTTAATATATGCAGTGGATCTCTCGCACTTCTCCAATCATGATCTTACTATCACCCTACAATCCCTCCAACCTCATCAGACGCTACTCATCGTAGTTTTTGTCAATGGGCTCGTGGATAATTCAACTGAGATGAGTTGTCTCATGAAATTCCTGCAGAACCTTGGACAACACAACAGCCATCTCCTGGCTACCATGCAAACCAAATGGCGGCTATGTTGTATCAAGAACTTTAATCCAACCTATACCGACTGGAGCAATGTGTTGAATTGGGGTCTCTACGACGTGCTCTCTAAAAGAATTGAGAATGCTCAAGTTGATAATTCTGCGCAACCTATGTAATTCGATCCTCTACGTATGCAACATTGACGATATGATTTTATACCCTAGTTTTTGATACGTTTGGTTGGGTAATTTGATAAGGATGACTTTGGAAGCTCATGCAAACATCAGTTTAAAACGGCTCTACTAACGTTGTGGCATGATGTCTGCAGAAATTGCTTTAGCAATGCAAATCGCCCATTCCCTGCGTTCTGGGAGTTCCGATCGTTGTGCTCGTGTGATTTTGCAGTTGGCATTAGGGGAATGCAAACAATTGCATTAAGTGACTAAAGCATCATGTGTCCAGTGTTGGCAGCTCGTGCGATTACCTACCGCTTAACGAGTAAGACGGATCAGTTTAGTAAGAAACAGCAGATTACGCCACATGAATTATGTTGAAGATAAATGCCACTAGAAATCACCCTGACTGATGTTGCGTTGTATTAATGTTCTTAGTGTTGGCGTGATTAGTTGAATTTGCTCCGGATGTACTTTGCGATTGTTTAGGGAGTGTAGCAATGGCATTGATGGGACCTTTTGTCACCAAACTGACATCCAAAAAGGGTAGTTTCCTGCGTATACGAAACAGGAGAGTAAAACTCGGAGATTAATTGCATGACTATGGTGCAATAGAAGTCAGTGACTATGGTGAATGAAATTAACAAGCCTCAGTCATGCTTAGACATCACAGTGTAGCGACAGGAGGTTCACAACCCTTTTTTCGCTGTAGCTCTGCACTCAAGTTCAGTGGAGATGAATGTTCCATCACAGATGCTGGAGAAAAGCTCATGAACTAATACTTAGACACCAAAACGAGCTCATAGAACACGTCAATAAATGGGTTTGAGACTACCTGTCATGAGTCAAATGGAAGCGAAGCCGTAGTACACAGTCCAAGGGTAGTCCTGATGTTTTGGCTCTCAGATATGTCTAAACATCTTTAAAATATCTGCACCTTAATAATAGGAGTAAAACGTGAGCAAATGTGTGGCAAGCTTCATCATGTTCCTCAAAGCTAAGTGCCTCGTGTGATTGCATTTGCCTAGCGCGTTAAACGACCAGGTCATCCCAAAATCGCAAGCCTTCACCGACTGAGTTAATCGCTGTTGAATGACTTGGAACAAACAACATTGTGGAGAAGTTGAGTACTCAAAGTCCTAACTGCAAAGCTGTTAATGGTGAGATGGACATTAATGACCCTACATTCATCAAGACCCTTAGATTTTGTCCCATAACTGAGCTCCCAACTTATCGTATCATGTCCCACAATGTATCCATACATCAGATCTCGAAGATCTCGCTGTCCAAATATGTTTATTAGAGGACACAAATACGCCCAGAAGGCCACTGCTGCAGCATAGGTTAACCACACAAAGCACTTCGCCCGCCCTCAACCTACGACCACGTTGCTTGCTTTTCCACTTTATCCAGCCTGTGGAAAATTGCGAGGAGATCAACTTCACCCTTTCATGAAAATCGTTAGTTCGATTCCAATTACCACTGAAATACGGAAGCTACTTAACGCTGTGACCGCAGTTGATTGCTGAGTATGCTACTTCAGAAGAGCGATAACTTCCTGCATTTAATGAATGACCGATTCCATGAGGAGTAAGTGTTGCTGTGTGGATGGATTTGTAGCAGAATGACTACAGTTTGGTCAAGGAATGAGTTCAAATCTGGTGACGTGGTAAGGGCCGTGGTACAAAACATGACAAAGACAAATGCGTGTGGCTACAGGTTGTCCCGCCATCTAGGAAGTGACCAAGTGTGCCCAAAGTTGCGAGTGTCTGCAAACTGCCGAGTCCGCTAGTCGCAGTCACTGAGTGACAGTTTATTTGGGTCTGTTTGGTACCGGCATGCCATCAGGCATAATCACTCTCAACCTTGAGGTTAATCAGCACAATCAAGTAGGCGCTGGTGAGTTTCCGACTGTCGTGTATAACAGCATCGAAAGATTCCGAACGAGACAGACTTTGTTTATTTGACCTAATGATGCTCTTAAGACCACCATGCAGTTCCTCATAGCATGTGCTACAAATCTTACCAAAGGTCTTTGTCATTTTGATTACTCCTATTATTAATATTATTATTATTGTCCAGACACAGTCCCTGGATCGCAAGAGAGATTTACTGCACTCGATGCATTCAGTTTATGGTTCTGTTTCCAGTTTCGGACTGTACGAAGCGTCGCGCCATTTGTGAAACATTCTGCCTCCTAACTTTTACTTTCCAACTTCCATGAAACAGGTTGAATCAATTTGCCAAGTGTCTCATACTAAAAATATCCATTCGATCATGCTGTCTTCTCAAATGTTGAAAAATGGGCAAAAGATGAAAAACCCAAACCAAATATAATGGTTTAATCGAAGGGAAAGTGCTCTGCAATTGTTGAGGGAACAAAATATTCTTTTTGAAAATGATCGTGCGAATCAACACATTCGCAATCAGGCTTCGGGCTTCGCTAATTTATTTGCATTAGTAAGTTTATTTCCAGCCCACCATCCTGACTGTCGTTAGTATGACAGTTCACTAAGACTTTAAATACCCTCGGATTACGCTTTAGATCTGTTTGCCACAAGGCCACGTATTAGACACCAGAGCATTCTAGCGCCCGTTGTTTGCTGATTACTGTCCACTGCTATGCACTTCATGCATTGGCAAGTGAAGAGAGTCCTCCATGTGAGGAAAGCCCAAAGGCACACACTTTGCCTTTAGCACTTTGCAAGCCACAGTTCCGCCTTCATTGTTCCTCTTCCCTCTTTATGATGCTATTCGTGATAGCAGCGCATCAAGCATTCCTTTCACTTGTCAATCCAAAGAGTCCAAATGCAGCACACCAATGTGAGCTCCTTCCAAATGATCCATCTTGCTCGGTAACACAACCTGTTTATTCGAGTTCACTTATCAGCCACATAAGGCATTCCTTTAACCTGACACTATGCACCGTCGACTGAAGAGCAATTTATAGCCGAAAGACCGATGTTAGTCACTGCTCTTACACAAATTCGGAGTTTGCTTGCATGGGTGGGATGACTGGGGATCGCGACAGGACGAGGGTAAGTTGTTCCAAAAGCAAATGTGCCTGAAGGTACCATGGGAGTTGCTACTATTAAGTCTAACATTCCTGTGAGATTTCTATGTATTCTAAATGACTGAATGTTTCTTTGCCTAAAATTACTCATAGAATGCTCTAACGAATTAAATGTTGTCAATTTCTGAAGTGTCAAGCACTTTGGAATGCTGCCTGATGTACCAACTCACATTCACTAACCCCACTTTTACAAGTAACACTTCTCGATCCCAAAGCAGACGTTCGCAAGATATGTGTGCGCTATAGATTGAGAAAGAACAGCTGGGAACAGTTTCTCAAAATCAACAGAGTCAGCCAATGCCTATTTCGTTGGCAAGTTAACAGTAACTCTTTGGTAAAGCACAAATGGTCAGGAGAATAATATCAAGTAGTCGCTCAAAAGCAGCAACTATGAACGCTTCTGAACGTCTGCATGTAGAAATTTCTGCACCACGTTTTTGTAAAATAGTTAGGTGGACAGTGAGGGCCTTTGGCCAGAAATGTTCTTTCACTTGCAAGACGGTAGCAATTCATCATTACACAGTTTACTGCGCATTTCAACACCATGCAATTGCATAAATTGCAAAAGTTAATCGAAATGCCGCAATGCATGCTCAACAATGTAGAGGTTTGGTTTAATTAGCTGCATGCAAACTTTGATAAATTTGTTGACTTGTTGCAATCTAATAAGAATTGTGCATGGGTTTCTTGCTTCTCATTCCTAACCTCCTTACACTATTCAACTACCGAACTCACTCGCCTGTCTCCTCTCCGTTTCGTTTCATCGCATGTCTCCCTGCGTAGCGTTAAAGCGAATCGTCAGCTGAGCCTAATTTTACGGTAATTTTCAAGCGGCACTTTCAGTTGTCGCAGTTATTTACAAGTCCAGGCAACATATTAGCAAGGGACCATTGCAGCCGTGAATGCACAATAAAACCCTCATTCCATGTGGGTAAGCCTATGTCGAATCCATTGGGTTCGCTTGCCATTCAATTAGGACTCCAAGTAAAGGACAACAACCCAAGAGCACAATGAAGTTCAGCCTGCTGGGAGGATCATGCACATTTGTGCTTTGTGCTGTTATTGCACAGTAAGCCTATTTACTGAGGTCACTTTTCTTACAAGTTGCCCACCTTTTCACTGATCTGTCGCATTTATCTGTGGGTTTGGAATAAATTGCATTAAGATTGGAAATATAAAGCTACCATGGCTAATATACACTGTTAATTATGCCACACTGACATGGAGATTTTCCCACGAAATTGGATGTGTCTATGGGCAGCTAGGTTTGTTGGTGTCTTTCAACATCAAAGAGCCTACAAGATGCTGCAAATGAAGAGCCTCTGTGCACAAATTCTTCATCGCACAGTTGAATCAAAACACTGGGATTTATTATTCTACTGGTCGAATCCGCCTTCGAAGCCTTGCATGGAAGTTAAACGACAAATGGAAAGGTAACACATTTCACCAAACAACGCATTTTAGGACTTCTGAGCGCAGTTGGTCTAACCGTTCGAGCACAAATAACTTTTAGATGTCGAATATGTAAGCATTCTTACCTCTGTCATTTCTGTATGCTTAGGCATGAGAATGAGGCAAAGCGCACCTGAAGGTTGCCGTAGGTGAGAAGTGGCTGTTCCTGGAGCATGACTGCCTTCAAGTTGAGTTGATGCGCCCTACCCTTCGGTGGAGAGTTAGCACCGTCTGGCCACGTCACCCCGTCCATCCACAACCGAGACTTGCTTCGGCCCCGCTTACTGCTCATGGACCACGTGCCAACCTGAGGTGTGCAAACAATGCATGAAATGTTCGTGGGATGCAATTTGTGTAACTTGGCGTCACTCACACCTTACCAACGCAATGGCGAAATCCAAGTCATACCATTTTGACCAGAGTACGCTAATCACTTAACTTCTTATTGTCTTATCACACCAATGGTGCATGTGTATGGATTCTCTGTCTATATAATTTTGAAATAATGGCAACAATGCAAATTGTGAAACAAGGCATTTTGAAAAAAGCCAAGTTGCAAGTCAGACAAGAAAGGGACTGCCCCCGTGAATAAATTTTAACAACTGTGTAGAGTAGAAATGCCCTTGAACTAATTCACCCGACCACTGGACGTTCTGGAATTGGAATTCAAGAATTCAGACACATCGAGGCCTCCATTGGGCAAGGAACTAGTTGGCTTGCACTCCAAGTTTATTTCTAGCGATCGCATCATGCTGGAGGGAGAAGTCGCATTTAACTTGTGCTCATTCCACATTTGTGCTGCCTCGGCTCACTTCATTTACTGCACCACGTGATTCTGACCCAATCAGCAACGTCCGCGCACAGTTGGAAATGATGTGCTTGAGGTTGGAGAACATCCCTGACCTCCTTCAAAAGGTCAAGCAACTTACACGTACGCATGCACCATCCTCCTGCTGTGCTTGTGTACGGTCTAAAAATCTCCCAATTGAAGTCATCTCTTCCTTGTTGCACATCATTCCACCTTCTTGTGTGCAGTTTTATGTGTGTGCTTGTGTTGAAATGGACTGTGCTGACCTTGAGCTGACCGCAGCTGAATGCCTACTTTGTTCCGCAGGCCTGTCGGCAGTCGACTTCACGAACCTTATGTAGGAACCATGCCACGTGGACACGAAGGCCTAATTTCCACCGCCCTGCATTCTTCCTTCGCTCGGACTCAACATGAGTACTGGCAGTCCTGATTGGTATAATACTTGAGGGCTTTTTATTGTAAGGCACTGCAGAGACCATATCTAGCAATCTTAGCAATCCTATTGATAAATGCTATTATTGCACATACCCTAAATAAGAATCGGAAATACTTTCAAAATTATAAATCAAGATATTTTTACAGTTTCGTCATTTGTGCTGTGCGCTAACCGAAAAGAAGCAAACGCTTATGCCTCATTATGTCGAATTTGCCTAGATCGCCTCGTGCGATTTGTGGAAATGGTGGCAATTGAGCATAAGTAAACTACACCACTCGAGTCGTTGGCTTCCTCTCGCCCTGCCTAAGTCAAGTGCAAATGGGCATCTGCGTCATGAGTCACAATTAATGCGTCAATAGCACTCTATTCTGATGTGCTTAGTTCGAAGGCGAAGGCGTAGAAGAAACCACTAGACTGAGAACCGTAGAATTCCAATGCCACGAAGAGAGCCTTTTCACATTACAGTCCTCTCAACGTATCCACCCACAAAAGCCACTCACCCTCATCCTTCCAGTCGCTAATCCTTTTTCTCCTCCTTACATTAATCAAGACATATTTTGTTTTACAATCATGATGGCACTAATTAAATTGACTGCGCGACAAGTTTTGTTTCCATTCCTGATGAAGTAGTCGTTTGATATTGTGTGCATCCCACTGCGTTTTGCTATTCATTACTTCCAAATCAGAAGTAAAGTAAGCCTCTTTTATTAAGTCCATTTGACATCAAAACCATCTTTCTCTAAACTTTTCAAATCAACTGACTCACCTTCTTACTGGCTGAACATGACATTAAATCTTGCATCGTACATCAGAAATGTGGCTTGATACAGATGCTTCCTGTGGCATCTTAGCTCCAACTCCCAGCTTCTTCTGACACGACTTCTTTCTACCAGTGGATGTCTTTTCCAAGCATATTTGGCCTAGGTTGGAGTAGAAGCTACTAATGCGTGACTGTAGACGAACCAGAGTTGTTACCAATGTGAATGGGTGAGGGTGTGTAGGCAGCCAAGTAGACCATGCAATGTAGATTGTAGAAGCAATTTTGGAATAGCTTCCTTCTTACTATGCAAAGGCCTATTATCCTACCATTTCACTTTACATCAGTGCGAAGGTGCTTGAGCCCACTGAGGAGCAATCACTTCTCGCACATTTCATCTCCAAGTGTGTGTCTCACCTGAGTAAATGCTTCCATGTACTGTGATGAAAATATCCCATACTTCTCGGTTGATGGGGAACTACGACAATCGCATCGGCTATCTCATTCACTTTACACATCCTTCTCCACAGCATTCGCAAATTCCACCGTCAAGTCATCGTGTCCTTCCTAAGCTTCGGTTCAAATTAACTTCTGATCTAGTTGGTAAAGCAAGGCTACGGGTAAAGTTGCATGCAAAGAACATGCCAACTGTCTTCACAGCAAAGTGTCGCAAGGTTCCTCACCCGTCCCACAAACATACACCAGAACTGTGAATGAGTGTGTTAAAGAGGAATAAGTCATTACGTGTTCCTCCGACGTTAAGGTGCTTTACCGTGTTGCATCAATTGTAATACACGACATGACCGATTGCGAAAACCCTTCGCAGAGGACTGTAGACCGTTCTCCACTTTCTACCACTTTCGATTCCCAAACCTCACCACAAACGTTTCTCCCCACACATCACTTTACTGCGTGCATCATTCTCGTGCTGTCTTAAGGCCAATAGGGGCTGAAACCATTGGTTGATGAAAGTGATTCCTCCCATTTCACAATACCACAATTGGACTAGCTACCACACATTTACTACCGGTGTGAATAACCCGTGACGTAAGCATATAAAATGAAATTCACACAATCCTTTTGCTAAATTTAGGTATTGTGTACCTTTATTCGATGACATACTGTCTAGAAGCCGACAAACACAAACCATTAACCCAATTCCTCCACAGTTGAGTTCTTTGCCACGCATTTACTACCGGTATGAATAACTCGTGACGCAGGAGCATAAAATGAATCCTCGTGTCAGTAAAACAGCTACGTTGCAGTTTGTTTTGAAGAAGGTGCAAGGATGAATAGGAGGTGTGCGATCGCAACCTCGGGATCTGATGGGTTCCTTTTCAATGCAATCGTGTTTTATATGCGTCAGCTGGTCGGCAGTACATGAAACCTGTGTGCCGACAGGCTGACGAATTCACTGGAATTGGTGAGAAAATACAAATGAGACTTTGAAGGTGGAACCAAGGAAATTACCAGCAAACCTAGCAATGTACAGTCACAGTAGGAAATGAACTGTGTAAAGCTGGTGGCCATCCCTGACCTCCAGAAGGTCAAGCACCATGCACATATATATGCACCATCCTCCTGATGTAGTCGCGTGATCGAAATTAAATATCTATGCACTGAATTCACCATCTCGTTGTTTGTTTACTTTATCAGAAGTTTCTTACTGCCATTCCGCACAAGGTCTCCATTTCTGTCATTGCTTCAGACAAAATTATTACACCCTGCCAATGTTTTACGCATTGATGGCAGACTTTGTCACTAATAGCGAGTTCATGCAATTACACGTTGCTTTAATATTTTGCGTACATTTTTGTGGGGTACGCGTTGGTGGTTAGATGGATCGCGCTATCTTCAAGCTGACTGTAGCCCAATGTCTTCTTTGCCCGACATGCTTTGACATTCCGCAAGGCTGTTGGGAGGCAACTTTGCCGCTTGGAAGCAAGGAGCTAACGTCTACTGCCTTTGATTCTTTTACGCTCGAAAAAAAACTCCAAGCAAGTTCAAACTAACAAAAATTCACCTTTAACTGACGTTTTGTATGTCTCGCAGTCTCCAGCTACAAGACTCTGAGTTGGTAATAGCCCTAAGTTGAATTGAAGTATGCTTCATCCAAAAATAGACGCAAAACATATAAGTCAGGTGCGTGTTCTTAGATCACTAGTCTTGCTGAACACTAAGTCATCTTACCAGAGCAGAACCTGCTAACTATACCTGACTTCTACTAGAATTTGATTATGAAAGATGAATTCTTTATGTCTAACTTTCAATACTTAGCACGAAACTGTTTAAATTATTGCTGGAAGGGTTGAATTACCTAATCAAATCCTGAGGACGAGATGGCTCACCTGTTTGGTCGACGCCCTCCCTGACAAACTACATGCTCGCTGCTCTCACACAGGTCACCCGGTCGCAGTTTCTCCAACAACGAAGGGTAGTAGTCCACGGTGTAGGGAGAGGTGGAGTTGAGTGAGATTGGTATCACCAGTGGAGATGGGTGATCTGCTCTACCACCTCCATGAGAGACTTGTTCGACACTTCACGAGCCAACTTCGCATGGCATTTGCGGTTGTTGGTATCATTTAGACAAATCAGACCTGTCGATGTGTAGGAGCTCCAAAGTGGCTAGCTTATGGAAGTAAAGACAGTTTGCTGTAATTACGCCATGGCTTGCAAAAAGATGGGTGACATACTTGTAATCCTCAGTTGTGTTTTACGGCATTTTTGTGCTATTTCTGGGTTCTGACTTTGATATGATTTCATCATTGGGATTCAACCAACCGTAAAATGTATCATTACTATCATTTTACGTAAGGCGACTACTCACAGCAGGGAATTTTGAGTTCAGCTGGGCTTTGAGATGGCTGTATTTCTACGCATGTAAAAGTGTATATGACCTACTGAATCCAAGAGTGATGACACTTGAGACAATAATTTTGCCACATTTTGTCTGCGATCCTACTGAATCGGGATGCATCAAAGTACTCAACACGATGGCGGCCATAATAGCAAGTGCGGCATCGCAATGGCCAAATTTGTTGCTACCAAATGCGGTTATTTAAGGGGCTACTCCTTCAAATTGCATGCTTCATGAGACAAATCAATTGAAAGTATCAGGACAACGTCGAAGCATTGCAAATTCACCAGTTCTTCCCCCAGCATGAAATCGCATTTACCCATTATTCCATCAGTAGGTTATAATTCAAAGTGATTGAGATTCGGTGCTTTATTTCGGAATCCCTATTAGCGAAAGACATGTATGATGGTATGCGAGTTCCCACTTGACATTTTAGACATTCTCAGGGAGTCATGATTGCATTTGGCGTAGCTGCATGATTTGAAGATGCATTTCGTGCAGCCCCCTTCCAACTCGCAAAAACATGCAATATTGTCAGGACCAACACTCTTGTCCACACTCTTCCTCCATTCTCTTCCTCAATTTTAAAGGTCAGTTTTAATGGTTGAGAAGGAGCACGTCTTCTTATTGTCTTCTTTTCGAAGTAATGCAATTGTATAAATTTCATGCTCAAACTCGACGTGGTGGTGGTGGTGGTGGTGGTAGTGGTCTGCCACCCACTCCGTCGAAACTGCGTATGCAAATGACTACAAAAAGGCATCACAACTTGTCTCGATTATGCGACTGAATAATGAAATTCACCCGTAAAGTGGGTTTGAATGCACCACTTTCGGTAGACAGACGATTGGTTGCAGCAAAGTGCGGTTAGGCATGCTTATTGATGCAACCCTGATACAGTCCTTGGCACTCGCGTCGGCATCTCTCCGTGAGTTCATTTAGCATTCAGTTTGTCTCCTGCAATGACTTATGCTTCGACGGGTACCCACTGTGCGAAAAAGATGTGCATTCATCTCGCTTCATACGTCAACGTTAAGATGTCTGTCCAATTACGCAAAATGTATGTGCGCAGCATATAATAAAGTCATCTCAGCATATAGATCCATCAACATTCGTAACTTATGCTTCTATCTAGTAATGCTATTATCATAAAAGGCGACTCAAGTTTATAAGTATTAAGCAAACTCCCGTACTTTTGTGCCCGTAAACCACATTTAAAGTAGTTATTTCGGTGTCGGAAAAATAGGTGGAAGTTGAAGAAATGGCGATGGGTGGAAGGACTGAGTTGAAGATTTGATTTTGGATAGCAACCACCTGCACTTGGCAAAGAAGGTGCCACATTCTGTCATTGCCATAGGTGTCACACCGTCTTCAGCTTGCACCCATTTTCCCTTCATGTCCAGTACTTTTGACCTGCAGCGTCTACCTCTAGGAAAGCACGAAAAGAGGAGACAGAGAACCTTAGATGTTAAAACATCGAAACGTACCAACTTTGTGTACCTTCCTTGAGGTCGAGGATGCGGTCTTAATGCACCCAACTTCTGGTGTGACACTAAATGCCGGGGTGAAGTCAGATGGATGCAGGCTCTGGCGTCTGATTCACATGCGACTCCAAGTATGCAACCCACCATCAATATGAGGCTCCAAAACACTCGCCTTTTGCCTTCAGACATTACTCGTCAACATTTAAAGCATTTTACTGTGCATCGTCAGAGTAGGTAAAATGCTCAAAGCCTTTTCTTCTCTGATAAGGTCACACGGACTGGTTATTTAATGGATTGGAGAAAGCTGATCTACATTGAGTGATTTGCATACAGCAGAATTGCATCTTATTTACCGTTTATTCTAAAAAACTATAAAATGTCTATTTTTTGGAATAAAATAATGTGCATGTTGTGTTCATAATGAAAAACGGATTTTGACTTAGATAGACGTCTTGTTATTTCTGTTTATAGACCATTTTACACTCTTTGTTGAGATTTTGCACAGATTTTGTGGCGTTTCACTGTTGGTAATCAGAGACACTCATCGATTCGCTGCCTTCTTTGTTACGGCATCCACTTTAGCTGCTCTGCCCATGATTGTTTTGATCCAAGAAAGTGAGGTCACCCCAACAAATAGCTCCTTCGCTGCGCATATCTACCGCTTGGAATTGTCTACAGACTACTCATTTCATAAAGTAAGTAGCATTACGTGGTGTAATTATGCGTCGCAGCTTGAGGTTATCTGAGAGCACTTGACTAAGCCTAGCTGATGAAATGCAGCAAAACTGATTAGGTGTCGCAGTAATGAAATGGAGAAATCTTAGTAACAACCGTAATTAACAATGTCTGGACACAGATGGAAATGGTTTGCGTGAGGTAGGTAACCATCCCTGACCTTCAAGAGGTCAGCCAAGGTGCGTGTCCTCTCGCTGCAGTCCTGTGATCGCCATCAAAGATCTCCACATTGAAGACACATCCTAATTGCTAATTTTGTTTTTTGTCTTCTTTGGGATGTCATGAGCGGTACACAACAGGTCAAAATTGTAATGCCACCATTCAACACAAAACCTTCGTGTCTTGACATATTGTTGGTTACAATTACCACTACTCTCAAATTCTTGCAGACAGACATCATTTTACTGTTTTGGGCAAACATTTTTAGGTGTGTACTGCTGTTCAATTTGGGTGTGCTGTCTTCAAGCCAACTGTAACCAAATGTCGGTTTTGCTTTACACATTTCGATGGTCCGCAGGGCTGTCGTAAGTCAACTTCACAAATCTCATTTATGAACCACGCCACATAAGCACAAAGAACTAGCACTGATTATATTGGATTCCTCATTCGCTAGGAGGGAACCTATCTGTAGAATAATCAAACAATTTAAGGAGCGATTCTTACCTACAGGCATTTAGACGCTCTTCTTTGGAGGTTGATAGGTTTGCATTGAAAATAGCTGACCTGGGAAGGTGATTTGTTGACAGTCTGGATAACTGTAAAAAATACTTACGACAAACAGTTCAACAATAACAGCAGCAAACACTCAGACCTTAAAGTGACAGCTTTGTCTAGTCTGCCAGGATACGATCAACTAGGAGGGCAAGACTTTCATTTCGACTCGACAAGTAAGTTGGCATCACGGAGATGCATGAGCTACCATTCCAAAATATTTGGCAACCTTCAAACATAGCTTCATTCCACTTTGAATAAGATTTTGATGAATATTAGCTAAATCATTCTAGATTTTGCATCAATGGAAATATTTACCAAGGGAAGGGCCTTTTTAAGTCGTCATGTCTCGCCACACTTTGTCTTCATTTGGTCAAAATTGATGCATCGAATTAACAACTAATGATTAAAAGTAGTAGTGTCGTGATGTTCTTGCCAGGAATGAGGCTGACCTTCAGTCCACTGCTATAGTATCAGCACAAAGAACTCATTACAACAACATCCAGTCGTGTACTGTGATAAGGATATGCCAAACATCCTGGTCAAAGGAGATCTACGTCAATCGCAACACCTATGCTATTCACTCTCACCCCTAAGTCGTTGTGTCCCTCTTTTGACCCAACCCAAACTAACGACCAATGTGGTAGGAGAATCAAAGCTACAGGCGAAATTGGAATCAGGCGTAGAGGCGGAAGGACCTGAGGAATATGCCAACTGCCTTCACAGCATCTCATCGCATGGCCCTCACTCGTGTCACAGACAGTCATCAGAACTTTGAGTGAGTATATTCAAACAGAGCCTGAAGTGTAGTAGTCCACCAAGGTGTGGGTCTTTACCGTGTTATTCTAATCGTTGTGGATGACAAAATCTTGTTCGATCAAGACACTGACCTTCCGGCGAAAGACGAGTACATTTGAAAGGCAATGTGGAATCCAATGTTTAAGAGTTGTTGCTTCTAAATGCACGGCGAAAGCATTCGAAATATTTAAGGTGGATTTCTAGGAAACTTGATCCTCTTTTACCAAAGAAACAGCTATCAAACTCGATGTACAGCATTTGCATGACCAGGAGTGGGTTGACTCACAAGCAGAGCATTAGGCAATATGGGCAGCATTTACCAAATCAAAAGAGTTGGGGAAGCCTATTAGAAAGGTGCACTGGGAAGGAAATCATTTGGATGCGTCGACTGGTTAAGCAAAGTGGAACGCACAAAATTCCAACTGACTGCTTTGGCGGGGAAGGGAATGAAATGAGGATGAGTATACACCTCCCAGATATGGATTTTAGATTGTTTTTCTTCTTCCTACCGCTTTTATTTTACAAAACCTACATAGACATTTCTCTCTACACATAGCCTTAGTTGACGTTTGCCTATTTCGCCCTATCGCTCTCTGGTCGTCAAGCTGGTGCTTGCAACATACTTCTTACTAGGTTCCCAACAAAGAACTTTGAACGAAAGCAGGTCTACGCTGTATCATAATCGCAAGTTGATGGCAATGAAACTACACTTAAATGCCACTCTGGCTTTAACCAAAAATGAAAGCGTAAAAATGCACACCAGAGGGCAAGAGTTTAGATTCTGCGCAGCACCTGCGCTGCTTCATTTCCGACCACATACCTCCCTCATCTGCCACTCCGTGCTCTCGATAATTCTTAAGCTTTTTACCACCGCATCACCACCATTAGTTCAGCACTGCTTTTCGCCTCTGAGACAATTAGTTGTGGATGATGTGCATTTAGTAAGAAAGATAAACTAAACACCTGAGCATTTCACGCAAATAACTACAACACCAGTCATTCAATCAACGACCTTATTAACCACTAAGTGTCGCTCCGACCACCTCAACCACCATCTGAGTCGTTACTTGCAGTGCGCAACACTTCCAACCGCCCAATGTAAAGTAATCGAGCGATGCAACGACTCAAAGCATTTTCACGCACCACCGCAAATCGTAGCTAATTTTTTGAAGGAGAGCAAACTCAATCAAATCTACTTTTCCCTCGTCCGCGTTAATGCTGAAGACCTCGTTGCCGAACCACTGCAAACATCTTGTTGTCTCTCGGTATTGTATGCACGCCCTCTGAACGTGTCATAAAAAGACATTCCAGTTCACGACGGCATGCTGTCTGGAGACCAATAGGTCTAGTGGTATTGGTTTGCAAAAGCGCACCGAAAAACTCAATTTCCTGCTTTCCTAACCCCACACTTAGACTTGCTGCCACGCATTTGCTGTCGTGACGTGAGCACATAAAATGGCGTCTCTTATGATTAAAACATTTTCAGCGCGTTGCTGTCTAGATAAAAGCAGGGAACATGAATAAGACGTGTACAATCGCAACGTCTGGTACTGACAGCACCCTTCTAATTGCAATCGCGCTTGATTTTTTGTTAACAAGAAGGCATTGGCCAGAAACCCACACCGCAGAGAAGCTGACGAAAGGACTAAATTTGATTAAAACAAACGGAAATAGGGCTTTGAACGTAAAATTTGCATAAGTGTCAAATTGGACGCTGGAATTCTGACTACAGGAAGTAGATTTTTGAACTTATGATTCCTTATGATTTGTTTGGTTTTAGGAAAACGACCTTGCTTTGCGTGACCGATTATGGATTTAACAACTTCGTCATGCCTCATTGAGAGAAGTGCAGATAGAAAAGCATTTACGAAATGATTCTGACATCCTTCAATTCCCAATTGCAGCGTAAGGAGCGCAGCATATTTCTTCGTTGACATTTTAACACAACTCTTGCTGCTACAAATAAGGCATATCAGAACAGATAGTAACTGACGCGTTAAATGTAACCTAAACAGACACATTTCCATTTTCACTTAACTTAAGCATTCACATTTGCTGTCTGGTGCCTCAGGGCACTCAGCGAATCGCATCAGAAGGCAGCACGATATTCAAATACCTTAAAAATAGCCTCTCTATTTCACACTCTCGTCCTCTCTCAGTGCTAGCCGCTGTGCTCGATCCCATTCCATGGTCTTGATTCGAGCCCACTTCAATAGAAGTCACGAGAACGAGAGTGAAGTTATTGCTCCAACGACGATATGGGTTTATGCAGTAAGGTGAGCTATGCCAACACCCAACTCTTCTCCCTTTAACTCTATTCGCCTCACCTCTTCATCCATCTAAAACTCATTTAATGCTTGTTTGTTCATTGCACGATGTCTGCAATCTAGCCTCCTCGTAATTAAATCTTACAAGGGAAAATCGACTTGCAGAATGCGTGTGGGAAGATGTCCCATTTGCGGCGTTTTTTTAAGTGGAAAGGGTCGTGAAATATCATGTGACACATAGTAAGCACAATGAATTTAAACATTGACTTACTCCACAATTCTGACAAGTTGCGCTGAAGTGAAATGTCATTTTACGGGTAAATTTGATCACATTTTAAGAGCAAGTACTTGGAAAAGAAATGTAACCATGTAACTCTTTTGTGCCCACTAGCTGAGTTAGGGCTGACAATCTCTTCGACGGACACAAATCCCGAATTCCAACAAAACTTCAGCAGTTGCATAAATCCCATTCCTCTTCTCTGTCCAATAATCAATTCTCTTGGCTGAGAAGCTTTGGGACGAAGGAATAATCAGAAGTCCCTGAGAGCAGAGTTTTCGTATGGAAGGCAAAGGTGATGTACACAAAGCAGCGGTAACCCTGATCGCTGTGCCTCCCTGTGACTACCCAAAACTCTGGTTGAACCGGTCTCTGGACATGACTGGAGACAGCCGATTTAATTGCTAACAAGGATTATTCCTCCCAACTTCGTACAGAATGGAATTTTAGTGGAGTTAAGGGGACCTAATAAAGTTGCAGAGAGGACGATCATGCTTTGGCATAGCTCCGTTCATAAAATGATTCCACGTAATCTCTGTAGAGTGCCTTTTAACTATCAGGCTTTGAAAAACTTAATGGATGATATTTAGCACTGAAACATAAAACAGTGGATGTCAAAGTGGCAGCATTTACTCGGTGGGATCTGACCAACCTGACCAACCTAAAACATTCAATTGTTTTGTGTTTTGCAGAATAATTGTGTCCGAGTGGGAAAAATTAAAATGGAATTTGGATTAGGGCTCTTCGCTTCAAAAATGGAACCTGGCTCTTGAGTAAATGCACTAAGAAGTGGGATATCAGACCGAAGTAGATTGCAGCCACAGCTATCCAGCTCTTGAGGCCTGTGTTTGGAGTGAATGAATAGGCGGTTTGTATTTAGTCACTCAGGAATGAGTTAGGGTTGTCTACAGTTGGCCGACAAGTCATGTTTGGAGTTATTCAGTAAGCATTAAAAAGGCGGCTGATGAATAAGAACCGAAATAATCGGATTTGCGAAATTATGGCTAAAAAGCACATGACACTCTATTCAAGCATGCCAAAATCGCATTCCTGCTTCCTGTCTTACATCTCTTTCCTTTCAATCAGACACAATACTTACATGTTATTTGTAGGCCTGAGGTGGACCGACAATTTGAACTTGGTTGCAGAGCGGCGTGGTCACTCCAAGAGCGTGACACATCTCCGTCCTGAACTCTCCCTCTGTACTCTCTTACCCATAATGAAGACGTCAAGACATATTCAGTCTTCCAATAGCAAGAGCGAAAATAAGGAAAAAAAGGAACTCGCTACATCAGAGTACTTGAGCTAAATTTTAAACCAAAAGCCTCCAAGAAACAGCGATCTGCCCTTCAATTTATTGCAAAGAAAGATATTGCAGGAGGTGTGCTCGAAGCAGGGATAATCCTGTCCACCGCCACTTCTGACATGTTTCGAGAAAACAAATTTACTTGCTGCCAAGAAGCATTTCGTTTGGCTTAGAGCAAAAGCGGTCTTTTAGTTATTCACACAGAACCTGTTGCGAATGTGCAGTGTTGCAGTGCTGACCTAATTGAACCAAAATTAGCGATGATTTATTCTTGCGCGTCCGCACACGTTGCACTGATGTGCCGCCAAAAGTCCAGTGCGGCAGACGGGAGATTAAAGTGAATTTAATTAACTGCTTCAGTCCTCACTTCGAACGGCAAAACGTCTTTCTATTAAATGCAGGGACACGGGCATTGTCAAAGACTAAATTATGGGACAAACTGTCCAGCATTGTGCTTATCGTTCTATGGGACGCCTTTTTCGGAGGTCGCTTGTGCCGTATTTATCGCAAAGCGAGGAGTGCTACCACGATCGCATTTTGGTGAAATGTCTAGAAAGGACGTCCGCAAAGTGATGCAGACGCTCTGCCTAACAGCCTGGTTGCAGCAAAAGCAGAAGATGGCGTAGTGAGTGTCACATTTTGAAGCGAATACATTAACCACCGGTGAATACAGATGGGTACTATTGACTCGGGTTTACGAGAGATTCCTTTTGTCTTTCTGCCGAACCCATAGCTGTAGACTAGGACTCGTCCAGCAAGACGAAACAAAATTTTCTCTAGAGAATAAATTTGTAGAATATTACCAGGATGATGATCTTTCAAGTATCTGTCTACATCGGAGGCTACAGTTCAAACGGTTATTGAATAGCGATGCCAGTGACGGAACGAAGTGAATTAGTGGAGGATGCTAGGTATTGCACGATGCTTGCCAAAATCCGTGGCACTATAAAGACCCATTTGAGAAGCCTTACATCACAGTGACCGTGTCACTTGAGTTTCTTCTCACAAGGTTGGCAGGAAACGGGCATTTGCTTGCATCGTGGGTAATGCACCACTCCTCCATATATCGTCTACGATTGTTGGCATGTTTGCAAAGTATGCTGCCGCTAAATTGCAGTTGGCGTCATTCAATTAGTTATTGTTTTGCCCATGGAGCGAAACTTGTGACCAAACAATTGCGAGTGAGAATGTACTTACGCGTTCATTACACCTTTTAAGCCATCTAAGGCATTGGTTCACCAAACGTTCGGGAGAATCATTCATTCAGGTTATGATGAATGATGAATCCACCCCATTGTTTTGCCAATTAGGGAATGCTACTTGGATGGGAGAAGCCATTGGAATGACAACCATCAAATTCTAGTGCCGCGCCATGGAACTACCCAAGTGAGAGTCAACTTTCCGCATATGATGCACACAGGAACCTGTCACAATGATGCAATTAAGCTGAGACGGAGTGAAATGGATGTGCAACCAGTTGCATTTCCCTTGGTGAGAGAGTCGTCGTTTGACAATTTGATGATGTGTGTGTATCGGTGTGTGAGGCAACACCGAAGGTGATGAGTAGAGTTGGAGGCAGGACAGTCAATTGTAAAAATACATATTTTCTGTGGAGCGATATAATCATTCCCTCGTGATTTAGATGAAAGTGTACCCGAACATTACTATAAAGTGGACCTGAGCGCATAAAGCATGCAGGAGGAGATAACAGGTTAGTGAGGTGGAGAGGCTTGTTTGGATGAGGATGGATATGTTGGCTGACTGCTTCAAGGTATGAGACGAAAATTGTGAGTGCCTAAGTCCAGTGAAAATAGAGATTCTGATGTGCCTAAGTCGACGGCGAAGGCGTAGGAGCAGCTACTAGACTGAGAACCGTCAAATTCTAATGCCACGAAGAGAACCTTTTTACCTGACAGTCATCTCAGCGCATCCACACACAAAAGCCACTCATCCTCCTTCTTCCATTCACTAATCCTTTCCTCTCTTCAGGTTAATGAAGACATATCTTGTTTAACAATCATGATGATACAAAGTCAAGTGACTACGCGACAGGTGTTGTTCCCTTTTCTGATGAAGTATTCGTTTGATTTTGTGTGTATCCTGCTGCGTTTTGCTATTCATTACTTCCAAATCAATTTTACACATTTAGGTTAGCTTTCCCAACTCTTATGCTTTAGCAGATGCTGGCAGGACGGAGCGATGAAAGCCTCTTTTATCACGTCCATTTAACATCAAAACTATCTTTCCCTAAACTGATCAAATCAACAAACTCATCTCCTTACTGGCCGAACATGACATTAAATCTTGCATCGTAAATCAGAAATGTGGCATGATACAGATGCTTCCCGTGGCATTTTATCTCCAACTCACATCTTCTTCCGACAGGATTTCGTTCAACCAGTGGACGTCTTTTCCAAGTGCATTTGGCCTGGGTTGGAGTAGAAGCTACGAATGCGTGGATGTAGCCGAATCAGAGTTGTCACCAATGTGAATGGGTGAGGGTGTGTAGGCAGTCATGTAGACCATGCAATGTAGATTGTAGAAGCAATTTCGGAATGGCTTCCAACTCGGCTGCCAACGCACCCTAACCTACTTGCATTGGCGGCAATTCTGATCTGTCTCAATCTGCGCATCATCATCCTTTACACCCACTAAGGTTAAGTGTACTTAAAGGAGATGTCTGGAAGTAGAACGAAGTCCTGTGGCAAGAAGCTCAATGTTGTAGATAAAATGCTAGAGGAAGCATTTGTGCCAAACCAAATTACTTATTTGGGAAGCAAACTATATTGTCATGTTCTGCCAGTAAGAAAGTGAATTAATTTAATTGAAAAGTTTGGAGTAAGACAGCTTTGCTGTTAAATGAAATTAATGGAAAACATTTGTCCTTATCAGCTAGCATCTGCTAAAAGAGATGAGTCGAGCAAGCCCGTTGAGGTAGGTGAAATTGCTTGCAAAGCATTGATCAGTGGGACGAAGTGGAAGGCGCACAATGTCAAACGACTACTTCATCAGAAAAGTGAAAATGCAACTTGTTGCGCGGTCACTTCACTTAGTACCAGCATGACTGTGAAAGAGAATATGTATTGCTAAGCGTAAGGATGGCGAAAGATAAGCGGTTGGAGGGAGGAGTGTGAGCAGCTCTCGTGTGCGTATGTGTGGAGAGGATCGTCATAGTCATGGAATACGATAGTTCCCAGTCTAGTGGCTTCGCCTGCACAAGCAACAATCTCAAGTTGACAATCCTCGCTTCTCAAGTAACTACAAAGTTACGAAGAAGATTGTTGATTTATTGAGACCTCAAAGAACGAATTTGCAGAATGTTTGGTGAACTACTGTTCTAGATGGCTCAAAATGAGTAAAATGTGCGCAAGCAATGTGGATTTGGCATTGGGATGGGCACAACTCACAAATCTTAGCAAAACCTCATTCATTGCATCATTATCGTCCTTCTTTTCTCTCTTATCACTTTTCCTTGACTTAGCAACCGGCTGTCGAAGTATTAATTTGAAGTCTCTGAGAACAGTTACGTGCTACAAATTAATGAATGAAAGGCAGTTGAAGGAGGTTCGCTCGAAGCAGCAACAACCCTCATCGCCGTGCCTCGTAATGCCCACTCAAGCTTCCGGCTGAAAGGGTCTCCGCGTAAGACTCAAGATGGTTGATTCAATTGGCAACACGTACCATTCCTCTTGACTTAGTGCAAAAATGATCATTTTGGTGAATCGCTTAAAGACAATCAATCGCTTAAAGAAATTAGGGATTTCGGTGACATAAGTCCTCCTCCACCTTGAGCAAAATTACAAGGACTACCGCTAGCCCCTTCCATGAACGGGAGAAGAGGTCTCTTCATTCCATAAGGAAGCATTGGCATTGTCTGGAGCTTTTTCTTCTTTTAAATGAAGTATGAGGCGAAGCATTTGGCATTACGTATAGCATTGGACAAGCCGTCCTTTTGGGGTAACATTTTTGTCAGATTTCGTTGAAAGCTGATTATGATCATGGCTGTGTGCCACTCGTAATGAGGCAAAATCTTCACTCATCTCGTAACTTCTGTTGAGGTGTGCTCGAACCGAGACTATAAAATGGAACCGAACACAGCGGCCGCCAGCCAGATAAGACGAAAGCGTGAGGTGAAGAATCCGCTTCTGATGTTGATGAGCATGCTTGAATGGTGTAATGCCATTTTTCTAAATGCTTTGAGACATCGGACAAATGATTTCGAACACCGAAGTCAAGTGGAAATGGAGATTGGCTTCTTAAGACTGAACTAATGCGCCAGATGGTCTCCACTCTGATACGCTTGATTCGAAATACTGGATGTGTGCCAGAATGTCAACGAAGATGGATGATACTCCGGTCATGATGCAGTGCATTATTCGGACAAGTCAAAATCGTTTGCATGTAATGCTTTTATCGTTTAGTGACATGCTTTGGAACTTGCGCTGATTTTATGCCTACAACCGATTATGCCGATTCAGGTCGCTTAATTGTACGACAAAGTAGCTCGTAAAGAATCCACGTTTGCTATGTCCAATTTTCTGTTTTCATAATCCCAGTATACAACTGGTCATTTCTCTGGCATTAACATTTAAAGCCTCATTTTCGTTTCTTCCAGCGTAATCCAGTCTACTTGCATTGGCGGCAATTCTGATCTGCCTCAATCTACGCATCATCATCTTTTACACCCACTAAGGTTAAATGCACTTAAAGGTGATGTCTGGAAGTAGAACGAAGTCCTGTGGCAAGAAGCTCAATGTTGTAGATAAAATGCTAGAGGAAGCATTTGCGCCAAACCAAATTACTCATTTAGGAAGCAAACTATATTGTCATGTTCTGCCAGTAAGAAAGTGAATTAATTTAATTGAAAATTTAGGAATAATATAGCTTTGCTGTGAAATGAAATTAATGAAAAACATTTTGTCCTTACCTGCTAGCATCTGCTAAAAGAGAGGAGTTGAGCAAGCCCGTTGAGGTAGGTGAAATTGCTTGCAAAGCATTGATCAGTGGGACGACGTGGAAGACGCACAATGTCAAACGACTACTTCATCAGAAAAGTGCAAATAAAACTTGTCGCGCATTCACTTCACTTAGTACCAGCATGACTGTGAAGGAGAATATGTATTGCTAAGCGTAAGGATGGCGAAAGATAAGCGGTTGGAGGGAGGAGTGTGAGCAGCTCTCGTGTGCGTATGTGTGGAGAGGATCGTCATAGTCATGGAATACGATAGTTCCCAGTCTAGTGGCTTCGCCTGCACAAGCAACAATCTCAAGTTGACAATCCTCGCTTCTCAAGTAACTACAAAGTTACGAAGAAGATTGTTGATTTATTGAGACCTCAAAGAACGAATTTGCAGAATGTTTGGTGAACTACTGTTCTAGATGGCTCAAAATGAGTAAAATGTGCGCAAGCAATGTGGATTTGGCATTGGGATGGGCACAACTCACAAATCTTAGCAAAACCTCATTCATTGCATCATTATCGTCCTTCTTTTCTCTCTTATCACTTTTCCTTGACTTAGCAACCGGCTGTCGAAGTATTAATTTGAAGTCTCTGAGAACAGTTACGTGCTACAAATTAATGAATGAAAGGCAGTTGAAGGAGGTTCGCTCGAAGCAGCAACAACCCTCATCGCCGTGCCTCGTAATGCCCACTCAAGCTTCCGGCTGAAAGGGTCTCCGCGTAAGACTCAAGATGGTTGATTCAATTGGCAACACGTACCATTCCTCTTGACTTAGTGCAAAAATGATCATTTTGGTGAATCGCTTAAAGACAATCAATCGCTTGAAGAAATTAGGGATTTCGGTGACATAAATGCTCCTCCGCCTTGAGCAAAATTACAAGGACTACCGCTAGCCCCTTCCATGAACGGGAGAAGAGGTCTCTTCATTCCATATGGAAACATTGGCATTGTCTGGAGCTTCTTCTTCTTTTAAGCGAACTATGAGGCGAAGCATTTGGCATTACGTTTAGCATTGGACAAGCCGTCCTTTTGGGGTAACATTTTTGTCAGATTTCGTTGAAAGCTGATTGTGCTCATGGTTGTGTGCCACTCGTAATGAGGCAAAATCCTCACTCATCTCGTAACTTCTGTTGAGGTGTGCTCGAACCGAGACTATAAAATGGAACCGAACACAGCGGCCGCCAGCCAGATAGGACGAAAGCGTGAGGTGAAAAATCCGCTTCTGATGTTGATGAGTATGTTTGAATGGTGTAATGCCATTTTTCTAAATGCTTTGAGAGATCGGACAAATAATTTCGAACACCAAAGTCAAGTGGAAATGGAGATTGGCTTCTTAAGACTGAACTAATGCGCCAGATGGTCTCCACTCTGATACGCTTGATTCGAAATACCGGATGTGTGCCAGAATGTCAACGAAGATGGATGATACTCAGGTCATGATGCAGTGCATTATTCGGACAAGTCAAAATCGTTTGCATGTAATGCTTTTATCGTTTAGTGACATGCTTTGGAACTTGCGCTGATTTTATGCCTACAACCGATTATGCCGATTCAGGTCGCTTAATTGTACGACAAAGTAGCTCGTAAAGAATCCACGTTTGCTATGTCCAATTTTCTGTTGTCATAATCCCAGTATACAACTGGTCATTTCTCTGGCATTAACATTTAAAGCCTCATTTTCGTTTCTTCCAGCGTAATCCAGTCTATTCGTCAGCTCCTTTGCAGTGCCTGCCTAGTGTCACTGCGTTTAATCTGACGAATATCGAACGCGACTGCAAATCAAGCGGTTCTATCAGTTTCTGACGTTACGGTCGCATATCTTTCATTAAGGTTAATTGCCTTTTCCTATAAAGACCGTGATGGAATTGTTTAAATCTCAGTGGACCTGATGTTATATTCTTATGCTACAAGCTATTCACACTGGCAGCGAATGCGCGACAGTGGGTCAATCTGTGAAGTTGTGGGATAAGAGGCATCGAGTTCCTAGTGCGTGGTCATCAACCCACATCACTAGCCCTGTCCGCCTCTAGGACAGCATGTCATTTCGAATGGGAACGCCTGCTTGTCTCACTTCCATCACACGTGTCAACAATGGCGAAGGTCAGCGATAGATTGTAGGAGCTTAGCATCGGCTCTTTAACATTGACACAAACAAGTCGAATGCAAATTAAAAGGAATTCTTCCTTCTCAATTAGAAATCGGTTGTTTCGTGAGGGCACAGGTCCAGGTTGGTATGATCCCATAAGACGGGTGGAAGGAACCAAAGAGATGGGAATTCAGGCAGTTCACTCGAAATGTTGCTCAAGAAGAGTGCCATAGATGCACGACGCCTTTGAAGCAGACATCTGAGCCTAGATGCTCCTCTCGTATTACGCCGTCGACGCAGACGGCGTAGCTTTCCTTCCTTCTCCCCCTTCATCTCTTTGCCCATCTGTGGCACCTCACTTCTAACTCCTTCCCTGCAGCCCTACCAACCGAGGCCGCAGAAGTCATAGCAGCCTTTTCTCATCAAAATGCTCAGCATCACCTTCTCCATACCTATTTACTTGCAACCTTTTCCCCACCATCGCATGCAAAGTTTGCGTCGCCAATGGCGTAGGCGTCAGTCAACTACAGCTACCACAGTCGGACGCAGTAGTAGCCTGTACCATTATTCAGCTGTGCGCCCTCACAGCACCATGTTGCATGTCCTCAACCCGTGTCACAGACATGCATCACAACTGTGAATGGGTGTGTTGAAACGGAGAGTGTTATTTAGTGCGCCACCAAAGTGAGCGGCTTCACCGTGTTGTTCCATTTGTCGTGGAATACAGGGTACTTGCGATTTTGCCCAAGCCTTACCTCAACACTCACCAGTCTCAAAGAAAGCGTGCCGTTGCAGAAATCACCGTACCTCACACGCTTTCATTATAAATGCATAACATTAAAAACACATTTTACACGTATGAGGCGCTTAAGTAAGCAACAGGCACTGAAGTACCATTTTTTCAGCTGTGCGCCGGTGGCACCTTCGTATCAGCTAGTCATCGCTTTACTCCAATTGGTGCATACTTCATTTGTATCTTACTTCCCACTTTCATTGCAACTCAATAGGTCGTGTCTGCTTCAATTAAGACAGTAAAGTAGGGAAAGAGCCTTCTGCTGTTAGCGCATGTGCGACCGACCCGTTCATCGCTCTAACCTCTCGGTCTCAGTTTCATAGACAAACATCATTTGATTGATTGCATGCCACTGATGTGTAGCTTTCACTTGTGTGTGAGCGTGAATCAACGGTTTCACCAAGGCATGCCTTTATTGGTATCATGGATAGCGTAAAAGCATTTTTATTGCCATTCAAAGGAAGAGCAATAGCTTTGTTCAAGCATTCATTTCTGTTGATTTGTGCACGTTTATCTTAATTTTAAAAGGCAAGGACATTTTCCTCTAAAATTATTATTTTGATCTGCATCATACAATGACACAATGCTTAAGATAAGTGCAAAGCACCGTATTAATGGTGCTTACCGAGTCCATGCAGACCTTCACATCTCGTTGCAGTTATCCAGGTTACCCAGTAGCATTGGTAAATCAACAGAGGCAGCAAGGAGCTGGCTAGATGGCTAGCTAGCCTTGAAGCGTTTGTCAGGGTACCAAGGCCGTAACTGCGGCACATGACAACCGTTGCAACGGAATCATCCTTGTCACCGGATCATACACTTCACCATATATAGTGACTAGTTTAGCATCAGCTTCTCACGTATACCGAAAGGTCCTTTTCACGCAGTTGCGTCACTTCGTACGAAGTGCTTCACTAACGTGCCTTTGAACGCAGCTTACTTCGTCATTTGATTACTGATGACAGATGAGTTTACTGATAACAGCTCACCCTCCTCCACAAACACTGAGTAGTCACACTCAGTGATCACGCATAACCGTAATGATGTAGTTGCCCTTTTTAACTCACATTCCCATCTCTGCATTCATCTATGCATAAACTCGCCACAACTTAAGTGAATAGCACAGGACAACATTCGAATACATTAATAAAATGGAATGGCTTTTCCCACCTGACAATATGCACATTTTGTGGCCTGTGTGCCGCAGTCTAGCTGATTGGAAAATATTTAGGAACCGACTAGTATCGAAGGGAACATTGTTGCTGTAAGCGCTATCTCAGTGTAGATGAATACTCAAAGTCTTTCCTTTCAACCTCTCATCAAATTAGTGCATTATGAACATGCGGTTTCGGGCTAGGAAGATGGAGAGGTAGAGACGCAGTAGACGACTCCATATCCTTGCATGATTGTAAGGTCTTAGCTAGTAAGGTTATCCACAAGTTGTTAAATCCAGTGAAAGGTAGACATTCATCTCACTGCACTGATGACAATCACAAATCGTCCCTTCTCAAGGCGGTGATCTGATAGATAGTCTATTCCCCTAAAAAGAAGTCAGTCTGATGGGTGGGCAGGTGGAACATGCAGATGAGCTTTCTGACTTCAAACAACAGCTCCACTTTTACCAATGGAGAGGGACAACAAATAACTGCTTGGTTAAATCACGAATGCAACGAGTGTAACAAACCGAAGAAGATTGGTGGAGCTGAGGCAATGCAGATGATCAAGTTGCTGAAGGCTGATGTTTCCCCTGTAGGTCGTGAAGGTCTGCGTCGTCAGAGGAGTGCGGTAACCCACCTTGGCCATCAGGCTGAGATGAGAAATAGAAATTAGCATAATGTCTATCAGTGGGGGCTGCCGTCGATGCAACGCAGTTTATAAGTATCAGCGATATTAAGGAGTGATCGTGCCAAAAATGCGCACAACAATTAAGACATCCAGTGAATACAATTTAGGAGGGCTCATTTTACGTAACCGCATGTGCCGTGAATTTTTGAAAGTAGTTATAGCACTTGGCATTGCATGATGTCTGGTTCACATTTGAGACTCTCGGTCAACCAGATAACTCTAAGTTGCTAAGGGCTCATAACGTAGCACGCTGTAAAATGGTAGTGATTTGGAAGCTAGTAGCAACTCAGACATCTGACCTTACAATACCATGTCATCATGTACATGAATAAGATGTTCATCACTCAGCCTCTGACAAACTGATTCTTCTCAGTTACAGAATACCCTCATCGAAAGCATAATGAAGGGCATGTCATGTATTAGCAAACTTGCCTCCACAGTCTTCAGAACGGGCGCAGCTGTAGCAAACTACTCTCATTGTAGGTGGTGTGCAGCGAACGTGGATCTGTTCATTCATCTGACCTTGCTAATCACAGTGGCGGGTGACAGTTTTAGTGCACGCATGAAGAGTGGAGATGGGTGGAGGTAACCACTCATGCACTTTCCGATTTTATTTGCGTATGCACCACTTGAATCGCAAACACTTTTAAGCATTGTGTATAGTTTGCTAGGAATTATCTCAACTTTGGTTTTGGTTGGATTTACCACTTCTTTCTGCATCAAATGCACTTACTTCATCCGCATGAGCACATCCTTCTGTGCCATCAAAACGCAAAATATATTTATTGAAAGTCCTGCAGTTGAGCACATCTTCTGACTCCCAGACCTCCTACATGCAACAAAATCATGCAAAAGACACTTTTGCACTTTCACCGGGTTTCCGCCTCCATAGAAGTGAGTGTTTAGTGGACCAGCATTTTTGGGATTTCAAAATTCATGAATGAATCAGTGCTGGTCTACGTCAGTTTAATTTCATCACTCGTTGAGAGAAGTTCTAGTGTCGATGCTGATAATGACAGGCCGTGTTAAAGTCGACACTTGAAGATTATTTGGCAGATAAAGGCATTGTTGTTTCACGGCCCTATATCTACATTAGCCTAAATACACCATGACACGTGCGTGGACAATGCCAACTGCAAATACGCAAGGACTGTTCTAAAGAATGGATTGCAGTCCCTATAGTCGGATAAAGGGTGGTCAGATAGGTTTTGCTGATGCGCGAATGTCAGACCAGGCGATACGGCGAGAACCAATGAGCTGTCATCTCAGTGAGGTCACTCGGACACCCCCCCCAGGGCGCAATGTATTTAAGCCTCAGCGCATCTACCACGCCATCAATCTACGCTAGCGTCTCGCGCCAATGGTTTGTCCCAAGGGTCAGCATTTGTTTTTCATTAATTATTATTGTTTACAACTCCTTAGTAATTTGGCTACTTCGCACTATTATATTTGGCCTATTTGAACCTCATATAAACGGAAATGGCATTCTTTCTTGAAAACATAGGCTCGAAACAGCTCACGTCGCAAAATTACGGAAATTACCATTGAATTGGCGTTACAAATATGCCAATATCTCAACGGCTGTAACTTGGTCAATTGTTGAATGGCTATTCCATGATGGAGGAGAATACCTTCAATGCCGAAGTTCTCCACTGTCCTACATCAGCAGATTAACATGTGCACCTGGCTTGACAAATGTCTTCTCCAAAAGCTTTCTCCTCAATCTGCGCCAAATTCTCATCGCAACGCACTGCAAGCTATTGTGTATTACAATGCCCAGCTTGAATCCCTC
This sequence comes from Taenia hydatigena, assembly GCA_036345935.2. Taxonomy (NCBI): domain Eukaryota; kingdom Metazoa; phylum Platyhelminthes; class Cestoda; order Cyclophyllidea; family Taeniidae; genus Taenia; species Taenia hydatigena. Next base: position 1,776,199 of record JADWOT020000003.1, read on the forward strand.
CAACGCACTTTAACAGAGCTGCAGCAGATACGAGACCAAAGACCTGTACACCTTTGGCTGTTTAGAGACCCACACCTGGCTTGGCTGTGGCCACGTGAATTCACAATTTGCCTACATCCGCCAGAGCTATTCCTTCTCAGCCGTCATTCATCTCATAATAATTTAAAGAGCACAAATGGTGTTGCAAACGGCAGACTTATCTTTGTAACAACTTGTGTCGAAGGCAGCATTCATACGATGGACCGATGCATTTCTCCCTTCGAGTATATGGATGCGCCTGACTACTGCGACTGCTTAATATATGCAGTGGATCTCTCGCACTTCTCCAATCATGATCTTACTATCACCCTACAATCCCTCCAACCTCATCAGACGCTACTCATCGTAGTTTTTGTCAATGGGCTCGTGGATAATTCAACTGAGATGAGTTGTCTCATGAAATTCCTGCAGAACCTTGGACAACACAACAGCCATCTCCTGGCTACCATGCAAACCAAATGGCGGCTATGTTGTATCAAGAACTCTAATCCAACCTATACCGACTGGAGCAATGTGTTGAATTGGGGTCTCTACGACGTGCTCTCTCAAAGAATTGAGAATGCTTAAGTTGATGACTCTGCACACCCTATGTAATTGGATCCCCTATGTACGCAACACTGATGATGCGCTTTTATACCCTCGTTTTAAGTACTTTTGTTTGGGTGATTTGATAAGGGTGACTTTGGAAGCTCATGCAAATACGTTTATAAACGGCTCTGGCCACGTTGTGACAAGATGTCCGCAGGAACTTCTTTAGCATTGCAAATCGCCCATTCCCTGAGTTCTGGGAGTTTTGATCGTTGTGCACGAGTGATTTTGCAATTAGCATTAAGGAAACGAAAATAACTGTATTAAATGACTGAAGCATCATGTATCCAGTGTTGGCAGCTCGTGCGATTACCAATCACTTAACGAGTAAGATGGATCAGTTTGGTAAGCGAGAGCAGATTACGCCACATGACTTAGGTTGAAGATGAATGCCACTAGAAATCACCATGACTGAGATTGCGTTGTATTCATGTTTTCAGTGTTGGCATGATTAATTGAATTTGCTCCGGATGTACTTTGCGATTGTTTAGGGAGTGTAGCAATGGCATTGATGGGACCTGTTGTCACCAAACTGACATCCAAAAAGGGTAGTTTCCTGTGTATGCGAAAGCGGAGAGCAAAACTTGGCGATTAAGTGCATTGCTATGGTGCAATAGAAGTCAGTGGCTATGGCGAATGAAATCAGCAAGCCTCAGTCATGCTTAGACATCACAGTGTAGCGACAGGAGGTTCACAACCCTTTTTTCGCTGTAGCTCTGCACTCAAGTTCAGTGGAGATGAATGTTCCATCACAGATGCTGGAGAAAAGCTCATGAACTAATACTTAGACACCAAAACGAGCTCATAGAACACGTCAATAAATGGGTTTGAGACTACCCGTCATGAGTTAACTGGAAGCGAAGCCGTAGTACACAGTCCAAGGGTAGCGCAGATGTTTAGTATTTCAGATATGTCCAAACATCTTGAGAATATCTGCACCTTAATAATAAGATTAAAAGTGAGCAAGTGTGTGGCAAGCTTCATTATGTTCTTCGGAGCTAAGTGCCTCGTGTGATTGCATTTGGCTAGCGCGTTAAACGATCAGGTCATCCTAAAATCACAAGCCTTCACCGACTGAGTTACTCGCTGTTGAATGACTTGGAACAAACGCACTTGTGGAGAAGTTGAGTACTCAAAGTCCTAACTGCAAAGCTTTTGGTGGTGCGATGGACATTAATGACCCTACATTCAGCAAGACCCTTCTCTTTTGTCCCACAACTGGCCTCTTAACTTATCATATCATGTCCCACAATGTGTCCATACATCAGATCCCGAAGATCTCGCTGTCCAAATATGTTTATTCGAGGACACGAATACGCCCAGAAGGCCACTGCTGCAGCATAGGTTAACCACACAAAACACTTCGTCCGCCCTCAACCCACGGCCGCGTTGCTTGCTTTTCCACTTTATCCAGCCTGTGGCAAAGTGCGAGGGGGATCAACTTCACCCTTTCATGAAAATCGTTAGTTCGATTCCAATTACCACTGAAATACGGAAGTTACTTAACGCTATGACAGCAGTTGATTGCTAAGTATGCTACTTCAGAAGAGCGATAACTTTTGCGTTTATTGAATGACCGATTGAATTAGGAGTATGTTTTGCTGTGTGGATGGATTTGTAGCAGAATGACTACAGTCTGGTCAAGGAATGAGTTCAATTCTCGTGACTTGGTAAGGGTTGCGGATCTAAAAAAGACAAAGACAAATGCGTGTTGGCCGCAGGTTGTCCCGCCATCTAGGAAGTGACCAAGTTTGCCTAAAGTTGCGAGCCACTGCAAACTGCTGAGTCCGCTAGTCGCAGTCACTGAGTTACAATTTATTTGGGTCTGTTTGGTACCGGCATGCCATCAGGCATAATCACTCTCAACCTTAAGGTTAATCAGCACATTCAAGTAAGCGCTGCTGATTTTCCGACTGTCGTGCATAACAGCATCGAAAGAATTCGAACGAGACAGACTTTGTTTATTTGACCTAATGATGCTCTTAAAATCACCATACAGTTCATCATAGCATGTGCTACAAACCTTGCCAAATGTCTTTGTCATTTTTCGTCTTCTATTTTTATTATTACTGCCCAGACACCGTCCGTGGATCGCGGGAGAGATATAATACACTCGATGCATTCAGCTTATGGTTGTGTACCCAGTTTCGGACTGTACGAAGCGTCGCTTCATTTGCAAAATATTCTGCCTCCTCTCTTCTACTTTCCAACTTTCATGAAAAAGGTCGAATCACTTTGTCAAATGTCTCAAAATAAAACTATTCATTCGATCATGCTGTCCTTTCAAATGTTACGAAATGGACAAAAGATGAAAAACCCAAACCAAATATCTTGGTATTATCAAAGGAAAAGTGCTCTGCAATTATTGAGGGAACAAAATATTCTCTTTGACAAATGATCGTGTGAATCAACACATTTGCAATCAGGCTTTAGTCTTCGCTAATTTATTAGCATTAGTAAGTTTATTTCCAGCCCGCCATCCTGATTGTCGTTGGTATGACAGTTTACCAAGACTTTAAATATCCTTGGATTACGCTTTAGATCTGTTTGCCACAAGGCCACGTATTAGGCATCAGAGCATTCTAGCGCCCGTTGTTTGCTGATTACTGTCCACTGCTATGCACTTCATGCATTGGCAAGTGAAGAGAGTTCTCCATGTGAGGAAAGCCCAAAGATACACATTTTGCCTTCAGTCCCTTGCAAACGACCGTTCCGCCTTCATTATTCCTCTTCCCTCTTTATGATGCTACTCGTGATAGCAGAGCATCGAGCATTCCCTACACTTGTCAATCCAATGAATCCAAATAAAGCACGCCAAGGTGAGCTCCTTCCAAATGATCCATCTTGCTCGGTAACAGCACCTGTTTATTCGAGTTCACTTACCAGCCACATAAGGCATTACTTTAACATGACGCTTTGCTCCTTTGGCTGAAGAGCAATTGATGGCCGAATGACCGATGTTAGTCACTACTCTTACGCAAATTCGGAGTTTGCCTGCATGGATAGGATGACTGGGAATCACGACAGGACAAGGGTCAGTAGTTCGAAAGGCAAATGTGCCTAAAGGTACCATGGAAGTTGCTGCTATTAAGTTTAACATTCCTGTGAGATTTCTATGTAGTCTAAATGACAGAATGTTTCTTTGCCTAAAATTACTCAGAGAATACCCAAAAGAAGTAAATGTTTCCAATTTCTGTGGTGTCAAGCACTTTGAAATGCTACCTAATATACTACCTCACATTTACTAACCCCACTTTTGCAAGCAACACTCCTCGATTCCAAAGCAAACGTTCGCCAGATATGTGAGCGCTAGAGATCGAGAAAGAGCAGCTAAGACCAGTTTCTCGAAATCACCAAAGACAGCCAATGCCTGTTTCGTTGACAAGTTAAGAGTAACTTTTTGTTAAAGCGCGACGAACAGGAGAATGCGATCAAGTAGTCGCTCAAAAGCAGCAACTATGAACGCTTCTGAACGTCTGCATGTAGATATTTCTTCACCACATTTTTATAAAATAATTAGGTGGAGAGTGAGGGCCTTTGGCCAGAAATGTACTTTCATTTGCAAAACGGTAGCAAATCTTCATTACACAGTTTACTGTGCATTTCAACACCATGCAATTAGCTTAAAAAAGAATGGCGGGTCGGGTAACAAAGACAGTCTGTGCATAAATTGCAAAAGTTAATCAAAATGCCGCAATACATTCTCGAAAATGTAGAGGTTTGGTTTAATTGGCTGCATGCAAACATTGATGAATTCGTTGACTTATTGCGATCTAATAAGAATTGTGCATGGGTTTCCTGCTTCTCATTCCTAACTTCCGTCACACTATTCAACTACCAAACTCAAATTTTTCTCACTAAATCCATCGCCATGCTGGAAAGACTTACTCTGTGAACACCAACGCAGTTTTCATTTTACCTTCGTTTCCATCTCTTGCATTTTCACCCATCTTGCTCACATTTCGATTTGTAAGACTAATGCCGAGATGAGCAAAGACCAACACATGGAAAACCACAAATCAGGGGATCGAGAAGAATACTTGCCATGCGAAGCACTCGCCTGTCTCCTCTCCGTTTCGCTGTATCGCATATCTTTCTGCGTAGCGTTAAAGCAATTCATCAGCCGAGCCTAAGCTGAAGTTGATTTTCAGGCGGCACTTTCAGTTGTCGCAGTTATTTACAAGTCCAGGCAACATAATTGCAAGGGGCCATTGCAGCCGTGAATGCACAATAAAGCCCTCATTCGATGTGGGTAAGCCAATGTCGAATCCGTTGGGTTCGCTTGTCATTCAATTAGGACTCCAAGCAAGAGACAACAACCCAAGAGCACAATGAAGTTTGGCCTACTGAGAAAAATCATGCACATTTGTGCTTTGTGCTGTTATTGCACAGTAAACCCATTTACTAAGGTCACGTTTCTTACAATTTGCCCACTTTTCACTGATCTGTGGCATTTTTCTGTGGATTTGGAATGAATTGCACTAATTTTCAGTGTTAATTATACCACACTGACGTGGAGATTTTCCCACGAAATTGGACGTGTCTATGGACAGCTACACTTGTTAGTCTCTTTTTACATCACAAAACCAATAATTTGCTGCAAATGAAAAGCCTCTGTGCACAAATCCTTCATCGTACAGTTGAATCAAAACACTGGGATTTCCCATTTCTACTGGTCGAATTCGCCTTCGAAGCCTGGCATGGAAGTTGCAAGACATATGGAAAGGTAACAGATTTTGAGCTCAGTAGGTCTAACCGTTCGAGCACAAGTAACTTTTCAATGTCAGATCTGTAAGCATTCTTACCTCTATCATTTCTCTATGCTTAGGCATGAGAATGAGGCAAAGCGCAACTAAAGGTTGCCGTAGGTGAGAAGTGGCTGTTTCTGCAGCATGACTGCCTTCAAGTTGAGTCGATGAGTCGTCCCACCCTTCGGTGGCGAGTTAGCACCGTCTGGCCACGTCGCCCCGTCCATCCACAGCCGAGACATGCTTCGGTCCCGCTAACTGCTCGTGGACCACGTGCCAACCTGAGTTGTGCAAACAATGTATGAAATGTCCGTGGGATGCAACTTGTGTAACTTGGCGTCACCCACACCTTAACACCGCAATGGCGAAGCCTAAATCACACCATTCTGACCAGAGTACGCAAATTACTTAACCTCTTTTTCTCTTATCACACTAATGGTGCATGTGTATGGATTCTTTGTCCATATAATTTGAAATAATAGCAAAACTGTAAATTGTGGGGCAAGACATTTTGGAAAAAGGAACATTGCAAAGCAGCCAAGAAAGGAAATGTCCCCTTGAATAAATTTAAACAACTGTGTGCAGTGAAAATGACCTTGAACCAATTTATCCGACCACTGGATGTTCTGGAATTAGAATTCAAGAATTCAGACGCATCGGAACATTCATTGGGCAAGGAACTGGTTGGCTTTGCAATCCAAGTTTATTTCTAGCAATCGCATCATGCTGTAGGGAGAAGTCACATTTTACTTGTGCTTATTCTACACTTGTGTTGCCTCGGCTCACTTCATTTACTGCATCACGTGTTTTTGGTTCCCTTTACCTCGGGTGTTACAGAAGTCACTCGGTGGGAATGTTCAATGACACACCATGATTTGCTGGTATATCAGAGGAGGAGAGTGGCTTCAGGTCCTGCTCATCCAGCCTGCATATTTTACGGCGCTCAAGCAAGTAAAGCAGGTCTTCGAATGTCGGTATTACTCGTTAGTGCATAGCTTACGAATGAAATGCTAAATGTTGGCACTGCTCAAAGTGCCAGATGAATAGAAAATTGTTCTAAACCACTTCACCTCTGAGGCATTGCTTCTGGCGAATGATGTATTCGAGCTGATTAATTGATGTGAATTAATCTGGTATTGAGACCTACTCCTGGGGAAGCACGAAAGAGGAGTGGGAGGGGATTTGCAGTTAACACAGAGAAACGGTGCCAACTTTGTGAACCAATCCTGAATGTCGAGGACGTGGATGTGAAATAGCTTGGACGGCGATTACGGACCTACAGTCTACTGCATCTTTACTTTCATTGAAATACAAACAGCTCCGATTATGCTATCCACATTTTTAGTTGTTTTAAGTCAACAACAATTGTGGCTATCATTTATTAATCAGAGGTATTCGTACAATAGCATCCCATCCACAATAGATTGTAATTCACTGATCACTTGAGCGTCTCCACATCCTTTTTCGTAAATGAAGAGCTCCGATTGCAATTATTCCTTAGAGCGAGTAGAGTTAGAACGGGTAGTGAGCACTCTTCATTGGTGATGATGCAATGAACAGAGTCGAGTGATGACAGTTGTGTTGAAAAAGAGTACGCTCCTCCCTCGAGGGCAGATGACGACAATTCCGTGACGCAAAACGTGCTTTGCCAAACGCTTCGTGCACCTAAGCACTGACTCGACTCTCCAGCTCCAGCTTTCTAGAGCGTTAAGCCAGCCACATCGCAATTTTTACAATTCAGTGACAGTGCCATTGCCGGGCAGAGAAATGCCTTGCGCTCCATTTTTTACTTACGTGGGCTGGACGACTGTAATGCAGTCAACTTAGGCTTGGCGGGTTTAACTCCATCTTCAGCATTAGCGCACACTAACAAGCGCTTATCTATGCACAGCACAGCCTTTTCGAGATGTTTGGAGTCGATTTGGACCATCCGCCGGTTAGTTGTTGGGCGTACCACTTCAGCTATTTATTCATTCCAACCCTCTCATCCAGCAAACACCGACAATAACTTATCAGCACTGACTGCTTTACGAGCAGCTCTAAGAATATAAGTTGACCTCCTTCATTGGTTCTAAGCCTCCAACTGTAAAAGCAATACATTTTCGCAACAGCATTGTTAGTTCATTACCTGGTTACTTTTCCCATCGTCCACCATCATTGGTCACCATCAGTGCGCATTGCCTTTAGTTATCCATCAGACTAATACATTCGAACGGTTTTGCTCACCTTCCACTGCCAGCAACATGATGAAAATTATATAGCAGAGAGAGACTATGAGTTTGATCCAACCCAAAACAATGCTATTGTTCTAGCATCTCCCGCTTTGTGGCCGGGTGGTCATCCAATACGATGGAAGTCATCTGCCATGATGACATACCCCGATAAAGCCACTTTGGACGGCCACGACCAACTCTGTTGTAAGGACTGCTCCTTTGTGTGCAATCACTAGATGTAATGGCAATAGTGTGTCAACGCTTTCACGAGGATGTACAATAAGTTTAGCGCTTGTCCCCTCCTCCTTAGCCTTCGTTCTCATGCAACGAGAAGAGTGAGGCCAGGAAGCCTTATTCACCCCCTGACTGTCCGTCAAGACCTCAGCGATTGTAGGCTCTTCGCTTATTCATCATCTCTTAATTCCAGGAGAAGTGGAAAGAAGCGCACGATGCAACAAAACTCTTTTTAATTCATGAGATCATACCATAGGGTAAGGAGAAAAGGAAATGTGAAGAACGGACAAAGGAGGCCACTGGCTCATAAATGCATAAAACTGACTTACATAAACTAAAAACTTCAGGTTTTGGTCCTTCGTTACATCACTTCCCTCACACAATCCATTAACATGCAGGCAGTTTTGCCTTGCATCCCTCAAAACAAGCAGAGTGAGAGCAGGCAGCGAAAAATTTTGTTGGTGATTGAATTAACGAGGAAGATTGATGAAGGTCGTGCTGGTCTAGAGGGTACCCTTCCCCTTCGAAGGCAGGCGGCGACGATCCCATTGCAAGAAGCGTGTTCGTCGAATGCTTCCTTTTGAATATTGGGAAAGAAACTCAGTCAAGCACACACATAACAGGCATGCCAACGCGACAAAACCGCTTCAGAATAAAGCAGTGATCAATCTGACAGCTTAAATAAGTTCAGTTACGCGTGTGCCTGTGTCTCTGCCTACTCGCAACAGCACCAGTTCTACCCCCAGCATGCATAATCCTCATTATTCCACCTCATCACCTACGTCCCCAGTGATGGGGAATGACACCCACCTGCATTCGCTCCACTCATCCGAGCTAAACATGGCCAAACGAGGAAAGGTGAACACCCAGTCTATTAAACACCTTTGCGATTATGCCGATACGCTACTGTTGACATTGCAGCAGTTTCAATCTTCATAGAAGCCACCTCTCAGCCAAAGCGGATCGAAATCGTTTACAAGTGACGTCAGCAATCATGGTGTGCCTCTTTCCTTTTTAGCATCAAATGGTGGCCTCATCACTAAGCAAGTGATGTCTGCACAGCTTGCCTACTTAAGATAGTTGTTCCATCCTAATTCACTTCAGATTACAAACTTGACCGTTTGCAGGGCTTTCTTCCTAGAAGTGGTCGTCTTCCTTCTCCACTGAATGAGGGCTTTGAGTGTGATGCTACAGTCTACAGCATTATGAGCTCCTGTCGGGATGAAAATCGAACAACAGCCATCAGTTAATGAATTCAGCCATGAATTTGAGCAGTGCATCATTTCTAAGGAGGACTCATGCGACGCATGCTGGGCATCAATGACTGGCAACTAATCCACCTTACAGATGTCCATCTCATGCAATGCATTGAGGATTTTTTTGTAAAAGTAGTTGAGTCTGCTCTTCAGCCATGCCAATAGGGGCTTGGTCGATTCAAAGCACTTCGGCTGCCCACAAGGACGTAGAAGTACCACAGCGCATCATTCGTGGTCGTGAGCATGCATGCCTAGACTAAGTTGGGAAGGAAGCATTTCCAAATATTTTATTCCATCCTTTGATAATTTAACACTGGTGTATGCTAGTTCTTCAGCCAACTTTTTCTTTAACAGAATGGCAACCGCATGAGACGCTTATCTAGTTAGTTTGGCATTTAAGTTTAAAAATAAATCCTTATTTCGAGTATGCATACCACGACTACAGGGAAATCAGCCCTTATACGCGTTTCTAATGCTATGTCATGCGTCACGTTGGTTCTTATAAATGTGCAACTACAAGGGCAAAAATGCCCTTTAACACAACCTGGCAATGCGATCATGAAGTGCATGCATCACCCACCCATGCCGTGTACAATCATAACAGACTTTCCTCGAAGGCAATTTTATTAAATCAGAGCAAAGTCGGTCAATTTGTCAACTGACACTTGCTTTAGAATGCACTTTTAATCGGGTTCGTCGAGACCATCCACCCCACAAGTCCATATAAGTTGAGTAATTGTGTTGTTTGAAACTAGAAATGTAAATGTTGTCATTATCAAGGGTGCCCGAAGCAGACTTTTCGCATAGGTGAATTAACGACTTCGTTTAAGACACAATTTGCCGCAACCAGCAGTGTGAAGTAAAGAAATCACGAAGTCGAGGAGACCAGGTACAGGGTAGCAAACTGCAGTTAATGTTGCTGTTATTATAAACAAAGTAGCGCGGGCGACGCCCGGCGATAGCTCAGTTGGTAGAGCGGTGGACTGTAGATGCCAGCAGCGATCCATAGGTCGGTAGTTCAAATTCGCCTCGCTGGAGCCCCATGTCCTCGCTTTGCCTTGCTCCCCTCTGCTGGTTTGCCCTGGAGCTTGTATCTTTGCCCGGGTTCCCTCTAGCAGACGGGTGTTGTTATCTCGCTCATGACGAGTCTAAGATCGGCATAAAGCTCAGGTTTGACGCCCTTTTCCTCACATGCAATCCAATACCATCATTGCCATGCAAAATTAGGCCTTAGCGATTTCGGGCTATGCTGGCATCTGCACAACCAGGCTTCTAACGAGGATTCCTACACTTCGTCACGCGTTTAGCCTTATGTCAGGTACAGCCCAAATCTTCCACTCTTGTGCTGAAAGATGAATTAATGCTATGGACTCCCGTTATCTGATTCCAATCACGCATAGGATGAAGGATTGGGCGTCACATACATGTAACACCAATAGTTAATGTGTTAATGTGCCAATGTGGAGTGGACGCGTTAACTACGCATGCGTATCCCTCCCACGCTTTCGGCCGATTTGAGCATGTCTTGCCAATTCTTGTCATGTAGATCTGTCAAATTCTAAGAAGATCTATTTTTACTTTGTTGCTCTGTAGGTGTAATACAACCGTCAGGTTTTCGATAGCGCCTAATTTCATACTTAAATTGCTCACAATTCCTATATTTTCAGAGTTATGTTACTAAAATCATATCAGTAGAACAGTTTGTTTTCAAACACTAGCGACGTCAGATCACCATCAGTTCATGATCTCTGGTTCCAGCCAATCTTGATGCAAGTGTTGCTAACAAACTGGCCTTTATAATAAATTGTAAAGTGTGAATGATTTGCAGAGGTTGGGTGATGCTTGATGAGGATGGTGAGTAAATGTCATAATGACTTCTGTATGTCATTTTCCATTTGACTTCTAGAAGGTAGGAGAGGATCACAAACGAAGTCCAACAAACCATGCACTTTTTCGGTAATTGGGTTTTAAATGATAAAGCAAATTGAGGACAGCGTCATCGTTTGCTTAAACAAAGCCTTCATCATGTTTGTAGGCAGATGCATAGACGATGATGGGGCTGATTTGACCATTAGAGGTTTTTGACTTCCAAGTCTCCAGGTAACCTCCCCCACCATGCTCGATGGTATCAGAAATGTGGTGATCAATGAAAAGCCTCCATAAAAGCTGCACTCATAGACCATCACGGTACAACTGATTGAGTGCGTTATTCATTGGCAATGCTAAGGGTTCTTATTGTTAACTAGTTCCCATTTGGACAATTCGTTTCAATTCCAGTAGGTGAGAGGTAATTCTCGGCTCCTAACATGCGCTGAGTTGCCTGTAGTCGGTGACACGGTGCAACGTTGGAGAATCCGCCACAGACCCTACGCATTTACACTTGCTTGGTAGTCCAGACGTGGGCTAAGTAAATCCGAAAATGTAGCCCTCTTGGCTTGTGGCTGCTGGGTCTCTGAGTGGTGACCAAGCGTATCGCCTTTGCTTGTGACGCCTAACACGACTTCCTTCTAATCTAGACAGTCATTAATCATAAAGTCATTTTACTGGCGATTAGATTAAAATAGCTTTGTTACTCCTTGGAGGTGCCACACCACCTGGATGACTGTTTCCCGAGGAGTAATTGATGAGCATACGACAGGACGATTAGAACTCGTTTTTGAAAACACAAAACTAGAGGCTCTCCTGCTTCTTCACACCCCCGGCAGCATCTAGTTTCTTCATGGACAGCTTGGTCAAGTCATCTCGCTACTGTCCGGAAAAGTTCCCACGCATGTTCTTATCTTCCACTGATGAAAATCACGTAATCGTTGGGTCAGTGGACATAAAGTCACCAGAAAATAAGTGGAAAAGGAAGTTGGTGCAGTTATTTGTAGTCCGTGACATGGTATTAAGAGCAGTGGACTGAAAACTCCTGTAGCCTTCGATCCGAAAATGCCTTTATCCCAGCCGCCTCACTCACGACTCGAATACTAGCTGGTGGATAGGGTGAACAGCGAAAAGAGGAAACATTCTTATCATTTACAGTCAGCTTCGCGCATAGACTGCTGAATATTCTTCACAAACCATCAAATATGATTCGCCGTCTAATCGGGAATCCACGGCAGATGCTCAATGCAGTTGGGACTAGTGTAGTGTGAGCTGCCTCAAGACAACGCTACAAGACACTCTCGGAAATGGTTGCTTTGCTGCCAAGAAAACCAAAGGAGACTACAGAGGTCGATGAACCTGTACGCATAAATCTGCGGCTTGCTTGATGACAATGATGCGTTAACTGGAGTCCTCTTCACTTCGGGTCAGGCGTTGACAAGTTATGCTCGGTTAGATTTAAGTGTGGTGAAATGCCAGTTATCTAAATTATGTGTTTACACAAGTACACTCTTCTATCTAGACAGTTTTTCCGTCAACTTAGAGTCATGAAGCTACAATGTGTTAGGCGTGATCGACGGACAGAAGTCCAGACAAATACGTTGCCCTCATCTACCGCTTGTTGAGAGTGTTGACGACAGAGGAGGAGTAGAGAACTGTGTAATTAATTTGTTTAGCCACCCTTCTAATTAATTAGCATCAGAATTTTAAGACATTCATTTCATTTTCCACTGCACTTTGCTGCGATGGCACGACGTAATTTGTGAGGACTCGTCAAATGCACACGTGGAAGTTCACAATCACGTATTATGAATCAGTGGCTTGTGTTAGTCAGTTCAAACGATTGCTTTTGACTACGTCCTCCGGTTGAATTTCCAGATCAAACCACACGGTTTGGACTTGGCGAATGTGATTTGTGCTTGCCTGTCTTGCGACTCCACTTTGACTCTAACAAAATTTGTTACATTGTGCCTGGAATGGGTATGGTGGGCCAAAGCACCACCCATTAGAAGGTGAACACCTTAGGCTGAAGACTTTCTTTTTTTTTTCACCAAAATAGCTAATCGTGTGTTGCTAATACTCAAAATGGCTTCGGGTCAACCTGTCAATCAAAATTTTTTTATCATGCATAAACAACTGAAGAGAGAGTCTTGGAAGCCAAACGCACACGTTCAACGACTCCAGCATTATCGGATGACAACTACGTTCAGAAACCGGTAATTTGTTCTTCGCCTTTCCTACCTTCCAAAACGCGTCTCTTTAGATTGGCACTGACTGACGACTCTGGATTAACGACAATCCCTGCACTGACGAGTAAGAATTTGTCCTCCCCTCTTGAGTCCACATGCACTCCGTTCACCGTGTATGTCGGCTTTCTTTCCGAAGTTGGTGCATGTATGCGTCACTGCCTTCATTAGTAAACATGTTGTTTACACAGTCAACAGTAAAATATGAGCAGACCCTCCATGAGACGAAAGCAAATTTTGTGCATTGCAGCTAAAGATACTTCTGCTGGAAATGTGGTTGCACTTCTCGAAATCACGACAGTTAGCAGCCCCATTTTTGTAGGGTTTAGATAAAATCTGCATTTTCATTGCATTAACCCAGAACCAGACTTTAAAATTGTCCTTGAAGAACTGTTTTCCTTAAACGTCTCTATCACTCGCTGGCTCGTTCATTGTAGTTACCTAATTGCGTGGTGTGCACTTTCATCCGAAGGCTAATCATAACCCCTTAGGGCATTTGTGATGCAAAAAACTAATTAGTAGCCATAAATAAGTTTGGTGCAACCATCAAGACAAGAAAGTGCTCCGGATCCTTGGGAGTTGCAATTTAGTTGCCAGTCAAGTGTCATTTTGGCCATCCCGACTCCGTCTGTAGACTGAAAGCACTCCAAACCAATCACTAGTTCAAGACACGAAGTGAAGGAGAGGATTCTTGTCTGCCTGTTTGCATGACACGTTTATTACTGGGGCACTGCTAGGATTCGTAATCGCGGTCATAGCGGCCACGCATTAAATCGGCATTGACTGGCCAAACTTCATCTCAAGTTGTGAGAACAGAGGGCTCCTCGATGTCCACCCACCCTAAGGCCATAATGCAACATAGTGTTGGAAGAGTGGTGGTCTGACTCGACAACCAGACCGCAGAGTGAAGATACTGCACGGTGCTTACATCTTTGCACAATGCATTGAATCACTATACGAGGCGAATTTGTGGATAAATTGTTACTACAGTTCTGTTCATGAAGTGGCCGCGGCACTTCTGCTTTGACTGTGGCGTTTACCTCAGTGTCTCTGCATCGAGGGTTGTAAGGGGGTGGCTCAAGCAAACTATGCGGCCAATAAGAAGCACAGGACTTGGAACGTTGACATTCAACCTTAATTCAGTTGAATGAGGCTACTACAGAAAAATAAATTCGTCAGCGGAAAGGTTAAATAAAGTGCGTAGCAGCGCATACCTCCTCAAAGTGGCATCCTACCGTAACGCAATTCGTAAGATGCAGCACTTTCTGCGTTTTTATGGGTTCAATGGCAATGCTTAAAGTAAGCAACTCAGGTACTCCGAGTACTTGTGTAGATGCGGCCATGGATCTAGTGCATGAGCAGTATGCAGAGCTTTAACTGTGTGTTTAGATTCGCGTACACTGGCATGCTACCGACGTGAGTGTTTGACTGTGACTCTCAACCTTTACCATTTTAAGTCGTTATCATCAACTCTGCTCCTCGCTGCACAAATCAGAGAGGGAGATAAGAAGCATTCATCTGACGTTGATCTGTGGAAGTGTTGAACAAAAGAGGAAATCCAATGGGAGGTGACAATGGTTGAGGTGACTGGTAAGATATATCTGGGGTAGCTTTGCACCATGTTTCACTTTGGCTGTCGCCTTTACGGTACGTTCCATTACTTTGTCAGTAACGAATCAAAGGGACATTGCAAATGAAGTGAAGCGAGTTATCAGAATATGCATTTGTCCATTCATCCAGCACAATGGCATACTTTCACTCCCGTAGCCATACTTCCTTATCGTGAAAACAACGATGACTCTCCCGAGGTCAGATTTTCGGAACTACGAGCTGTGTCGTACTGATTGCTGGCCGCAAATCCTCCATTCGACCAATGGGGATCACCTTGTTTCTGTGTAGAATGGCGAACGGGAGATGGGTTGCTGTGAACACTCAGTGGTACATGGGAGCTGGTAAGTAGGGCCTGTGTAAGAGATGTGAATGCCATCTGCGATGGTAACCCAATTTCACAAACCGTGCTATATTTTCTTCTGTATTCGGCAAAAGGCATACGGTTACAACTTATCAGAGCAGTCTGTCGTGAAGGTGTCTCTGTCGAACTGTAGAGAGATGTGGTGGGAGGGGTTTTCAGTAGTAGACGAGGCGGACTTAATTTCGACACTGGTAAGAGGATAAGGCAATGGATGTGGAAATTGGAATGCAAAGTGAAGCATAACAAATGCAAAAATTCGGACCAATGCATGATAGCTGTTGGTGGAGATGTCACCCCATAAAGCAGTGCAGACCATCGACCTGCGATTTTTGCAACGTCTGCGACAGCTTGTCCACAAAATGCGACAGCGTTTAAAATGGATCAACAACTCGAACTATGAGAGCATCACCTCCATGCATTGGAAACGGAAGTGCGAATGTCAGCCAGATTCAACAAGACTTAAATGGGTGAGCAGTCACGATTATGAAAGCATGGAGGCAGACGTGAAGTGACGAGTTCGAAGTGGTGGTCGTTGTCTCACCTCCTTCTTCTCTGCTCAATCAAGGTGTGGCAGCTGGTCTGATGGGCTGCGAATCGCGTTCAGATCAGATGTTGTGGTGGAATACCTGTACGATTTGTGTGCTATAAATGCCACTTTAGTTGGAAGCAAGTGATGACCGAGTGAGTCCAAGTTACGTGCTGCAGCACGCCAATCAGTCAGTCAGTCAGTTGGCTGGCGTTGATGAACATATGTGGAAAGCAGGAACGAGAAACCTAAAATGTGCCCTAGTGCGATTGCGCGTCACGTCGATGGAGGCGAGCGAATGCATGTGATGATGAATCCTCAAATGAACTGCGTCGTAACGCTAAAGTGTAGACTACTGTTGTTGTGCAATCGAGACAAATGATGAGTGGGTAGCAGAAAGTGGGTGCGATTCCAGATGGACCGCTACCTAGGGAGTGTCGAATTTCCTGTAGTTTAGTGAGATGATAATGCTTGTGAGCAAGTGGACCCCTTCCGATGTGTTTATGGAAGACCTGCTAACAGGCACACGATTCTGCACAGAGCTATTTACGCTTGGTTAGTGGGAGACTCTTGACGCACACAAAGCATTCTTTCAATGCTCAAGCAATAGTTTCCGGGTTGGAGTTCACGGACACTTGGAAGAATGCATCATCACGATTAGAGTATGTGCCTATAATGTTGGAAGTGCAAGAAGTCTTGACTGCTACAGCGTCGCATGGAACGCACTGAGAATGCTACGACACTCACTTGGCAGCATATATGACTGCGCGAGAACTCGGAGGACGAGCAGAAGACTGGTAGCGCATTTTCATGACCAACTTATGCACAAATCGAATTAACCAGCATGGTTTGATGTTGCACGTTCGTCTGCCTTCCCAATCGGTAGGTCGTGGTGACAGGCTATATCTCTCAACGCAGCAACACTTGCCGGTGTGGAGTTCTTTATCACTGCAAAGGAACATCTGAACTCCTGTGTCTACAGGAAGCATTCTTTGAGCATAGAAACAATGTACTGATTAAGCAGGCATTGATTAAACTAAGGGTTCACAATGGAGAATGTGGACAATTCACGACCTCCTTGTCAACTATAATCAGGCAACTAAATAGGTAGAGGATGTCACCAGTCTGCTATTTGGGTAAAATGTTGTCTTTTTAATAGTTGACCTGGGACTCACCACTGCTAAGGATTCATAGGAGTTTAATTTATCATGTTCCACAACTGCTGATACGACAAATGTCTCAGGATGGGTAGATATCCATGCAGGGACAACACTGGAACATTGTTGCTTAGTGGAGGAAAGTCCAGAGTTTGATTAGTGGTTGTCCTCATGCAACGCATTTTCTCGCTTCCTTGGCTAGACACTGCATTAGGCGTTCGAAGCTGGATCGATGGTTTTGCATTTCAAAGAGACTAGCTGATGGAATAGAACTCCCGGATGTGTCATAGGACCATGGGCCATCGACCGTGTCGTAACACTCACGGAGCTCTGACACGCACTGAGGCTTGACAGGGGAGTTGCATCACACCACGTTTTACGAATAACGCTTTGACCAGCACTAACCAAACCCACCCGCCTGCTGATCCAACACAGTTTCCATTAATTCATAACTTAACCGACAATACAGTGCCCCAATGTGCCATGAAGTGACAATAAATGATGATCAGACACAAACCATCTCATTTCCGCACTGTTGCTTTCAACTTCCTTAGGGTAATTCAGCTGTGAGGCTGGTTATCTTGAGTCGTCAGAGGCGTTGTATGCGCATCATGACGTGTGAGTAGAGTGACGAGTAGTGACATGCGATCGTCCAAGTATCAACAAGGGTAGAGGACGGCGCTTTCGTATAAGCAGAGGGTCAGGGAAGACCCTCCTCCACTGTCTACTTCCGCAGTAGATTGCATTTTGCAAACTCCTCAATAGTAAGTATGGTTTTGACGCGGAAGCAGCCATCTGTTCTCTCCCAAACGCACCGCATAGCATTTGAACTGGATCAATCGGTCATGATTGCAGTCCCACTGACCAGAGTAGGATTGCAGGTCCTTACGAGGCACTCGTCACGTGCGATGGTTTTGTTCATGATTCAGTAAAATTGGTCAGTAATGTCGATTTGGAGTAGGCGGCTTTTGGAGCTGAAAGTCATGGGAAGAGTCATTGCTCGATCGTAAGCCTCGACTACCCATTCGTAAGTGGTCTGTCAGTGGATGGGTGTCTGGTGCAGTAAGTAGTGAAACGAAGATAAAGCATGACGGCTTTGATAATAGTGGCTATATATATATATTCCGGTGAGGGAACACCGTTCAGAATTGACCTGCTGGAAATGTTTCTCGATGCCTGTGCACCACAGGATTGTTACTGGATAACGAAGTGCCATCATGGCGTGCTGGTCCGATGCCTTACAAAGATTTACTTCGCAGTGTAACTGATTCACTAACGCCTCCACAATCCAATCCGCCATCACGATGTCTATGCCCTAACCAAATACCAGCACTGACTAATGGCAGTGCGCAAAACCAACTCTTTCCACCCAATTGACGTCAAGTGTTCCGCTAGTAGAATTTTGAGCTAAACACACCAGATACTCATCCCATCTATTCAGCCTCCAAATGACTACACCACTTCCCCATCAAACATCAAGTAAGAACTACAATCACACAGAATACATTTGTAGTAAACACGCAAGAGTGAACGATTATCACACGAACCAATTAGGGAGGGAAAAGGGTCCTTCTTCAGAAGGGAATAGACTACTACCGGACAACTGTTGTGCCAAGAGTAGCATCGCATTCACGCAATGTCTACAAGGAGGCTCGAACACGCAGTATCGACCAGTTGATCGAGTGGCATGATGTCATTTAAGAGATGCGAATTAATCTTGCCCAACTTCGTGGAGTCCAAATTAATCAGGGTTTCCGCGACGTTCGGCGCAATATCGAGCGCTTCAGCGACTTCATGTGCATCCGAGATGCGAATCACCTCATCAATGAGGGGTATTTTGGAGCGCACCAATTCAAACTTCTCGTCCGTGAATATGAGCCTGCCAGGTACAATTGCCTCCACCTCCTTCTCCTCATCGTCTGCAGGATGCTCTACCTCCTGATCCTCCGTTGAATTGGCCACTGGCGGTGCAGTCGTCATTGCTGCCGCAGGTGCATACTTCGCGAGCGAGGGCACTTTGGCCACAAGAGCTTTTACCACCTCGTCATCCATGCCCCTCATGCATTCGTCAATGTTGGAGAGCTTGTCGAAGACCTCCTTCAATGTGGTGGAGGGCAGATGGCAGAAAAGTGCACCAAATTTGGGCACATGCTCAGCGACGTAGTGAAGGGTGCTCGCCTCCATGTTGGTTAGAAGAGCCGACAGGTTCTGATGGTTCTTCACTACGTACTGAACGAAGCGTGGGTCCATGTTCAACATGGCATTGGCGAAGCGAGGCGAAATGTTTGGCAGAGTTGACAAAATGTCATAAATGTAATCGATGGCCATAATTTGGGGCGTATCGTACTCGAGAGTAGAAGGCTCTGACGTTGTCGCGGTAGTGAACTTCGGAGTTGTGGAGGTAGGTGCCGAAGTAGTAGCAACAGTTATTGGCGTCGTAGTAGCAGTGGTAGCAGTAGTAGTGGTGGCGGTGGTAGTCATGGCAGGCTTTAATGTCTTAGCCAGAGACCGTTGCTTTGCAGCATCGCACTTCCTGCCAACACACTTCTGGCTACGCGCATGAGGCATCTCACCACCACCACCACCACCACCACCACCACCACCACCACCACCACCACCCACGTGAGGCTCGACACCGAACAGGATGCTGTCGATGCTTGGCACGCTGGCGACGATGGATTGAAGAAGTGCAGGATCCATGCTTGCCACCACATCGTGGATGTTTGGCATCCATGCCACCATAGCTTGTAGAGCGCCGACTCCCGGCACGTACACCAAAGCAGATTGCAGCAGTGCAGCATCCACTGGCATGAGGAGTTGACGCAAGTTGGGCATATTGAGCAGCATTGATTGCAGAAAAGCTGTGCACTGAAGTGGGATGGAGAGGGGATGGGGACTGCGACTGCATGGGGGGAGGATAAATGATATGCACACTGGTCCTCGCAAGGGAATACTGCTGCTCACCGTTCAGCAACGTATGCATAGGAACATTATTGTCTTGCATGAACTTTATCAGCAGTAGAGCATCATGGCCCCATACCTCACCCACTTTGACCCATTCAGGACCCAAATCACTGCACAGTCCACTCGAAGCACAACTCCTTCTCCACCCTGATGTCTGGCATTTGCCGTGCTTGCATCCGCGCCAGTGGTCACGGTTGGCAGCGTAGCAGCCTTGCTTGCCGACGGCGCCACTGTCTTTTGCCTCCTGCATGGCCTTCTGCAGAAGGATGGTGTGTCCACCACCACCACAACGACGGTAATTGCGGTAATTTTGGGTAACCGAAACCACCAACTGTGAGGTAGACCAGCGCAACTGCCACAGCAACTACCAGCTGCATCGTGACGATATGATGCTCCTCAAATATGCTGCGTCTTTTTATACAGCCAGGCGCAAGGTGACCATTGGTTCCCTCGTCATGTCACGCTTCACTCACCCCCGTCCCATCCATCTATCCATCCCTCAGTCATGGTGTCCTCACCTTCCACCCCCTCCCCTCTACTGCGAGCGGCCTTACAACGTGACGATTCGCCACGTACTATGAAATGCGTGATGTGTTACGCCATCTGGCATGTAAAGCATGAGACACACAAAATTGTGGCCATCTCTATTCTACTAGAATCATTGAAATCCCACCATGCATTTCCCAAGTGAGCGCATTCATAGCCAACGATTTACTGGGTTTATGCAGACCAACGACCACATCCACCTCATCATGCATACCTTAGTCTAATCCTGCTCTAAGGCTTCAATCGGTAGACTGCTACTGTTTCGGGGATGCGGAGATCTGCTTACTATTGAGGTGCTGTGCAATCTAGCAAACCTTACTTGCCATGTCCTTGGCATGAATGCTTTTCCTAATACGCCACAATGAGTTGATGGTGAACTTGTTGATCCACGAACCACGGCTTCACCTGTCCCCTCTTTGCCAACTCAGTCCTATCACGGCCAGACGCAATTTCATCTCACCCTCCCGGTTCGTGCTAAAGCAGTTCAAATCTAAATCAGGAAATCCATTCTTTTCTTAATTATCCATACCCATGTCCGTGATAATAATCATCATCTTAAAAATTTCTCTCTTTTCGACACTTTTTGTGCGCCTGCAGCCTTGAGGTAGAAGAAGTTGGATGATTAGCAAGTAGCATCCATCTTAACTCTAGATCAAGAAGGCTGCCGTTTACGGTGGTCCTCAACTGGTGATACTGCTGCCACATTAATCACCGCTAGCAGGTGTGTTGTGGGTGCAATGCTGCGTAGCATTTAGTGACATTCACTTTCAGGATGTGGCTTATTCAACCCTCAATTCGTGGAATCATCGCCATGGTTCAAACTTGATCTCGCTGTTTGCTTCAACAGACTAAATGTTTCCCTTCTTTGTCGCCAATAGATCGCCTTTACTAAAGGGCAAGTTTCGATGCGGACCGAAATGAGATGCAGCAGATCTGCTGATAACCGGATGATACTTGGCAAAGAGAGTGTGAGTAGCCAATGTTTGTGCAAATTGAGAGATAGCGAGGTGGGTGAATCAACGGTTGGACTGTGAGAAGTGCCCTTTCGTAGAGCGATCACAATGAGCTCCCGGTGCCACAAATGAGCCCATCATGTCCACGTTGGCGACGAGTCTGAGCTAAGTCTGTCGACTTAATCGCATCCAATGCATTCACTCCCCATCCATCTATTCCATACCTGTCCATCTGTCCACCTGACCATTCATGCCAAAATAGTTCGCCAATTTGGAAAAAAATTGGTGAAGCGAGTTGGATTGCAGAGAACCAAATGAAATCCTTCTTCAATTTAGTGGAGGAAGACGGTCCGTTAATCCATCACTGTTTAGAACGCAGACAGTCTGTTTGGTGTTTTTCGTTTTTAGGAGAGGCATTGAAATTTAATCAAGACAAGTGATTGGCCCCTTCATAAATTCTTGCTTAATTTTTCCTTGAATGAATTTTGACCTGTCTAAAGATCCCTCCGATTCTAAGAAAGCAGGGGGGAATGTTATAGGCGAAACTGGTAGAATTCTCTCATAGCTCTGGTGTGAAAATAGCTAACTCTGTTAATATGGAGAATTTCTTGTCCTATTTGGCGTCCTCGTCGTCGTCATTGTCCTTGTCGCCTAACGGGCCTGATTCTGTGTCACAGTCAGGACGCTCTTAAAACAGCATTCCCAGTTGTCGAGATGCATTAAAGCAGATGTAACCGGAAAAGGCAACATTGTGGCAAGAAGTTTTAGAAGTTGGTTGATCTGATTGCTTTCGGAGGCAGTCTCACTTACGGCTATCCCGCCTAGTTCTCCAAACAACTTAAAAGCTACCCACCAATCTGTTTCGGATTGTCTGGTATTGCTAACGTTGATCCTACGACTTGACGTTGTGCCTGCAGATCCCTTGCTGTTGTCGAGTCCACATTGTCTACCACCGCACTCGCTAAAGTTCGGCTTGTGGTCCCCAGGCATTAGGTTGGAATCGACCGTCAGAAGGGAACCTGTCGTTTAAACACCAGAGAACACGTGTTGTTCCAAATGCAAAATGTCACTGATTTGCAAATTTTGGGTGCCGCCTGAGGAAGGTGGTAAGTAGATGTTACAATGACTTCTGCATATCACTTCTTCATTTGACTTTTAGAAGGGATGAGAGAATCAGGAAAAAGTCCCACATTTAGTGATAAAACAATGCAAGAATAGCGCCATCATCTGCTTGAACAAAGCCACTAACATGTTTGCAAGCAGATACATAGACGGCAATTAGACTGATTTCATCGAAAGGGCTCTTCGGATCCAAAGCCTCCAAGTAATCTCTCCACCAGGCTCGATAGTACCAGAAATAAGGTGTCTCCTGCATTCGCATGAGATGCTCCCTGTCTAAATATTCACACTGTCAGCTTGTTCTCTATGAGACGACCACATACAAAAGGCGAGGTACTTCTCGATAGCACGGCTAATGCAATGCGCTCGGATTCACTCCTTTCAATTTTTCGCCAATCAGAATCACAATTCCTCAATTTCTTGTCGCCCCTAGTTACATTTGGTTGCCCTCTGATTTGGTGGCAACAGTTCAGGATCGCCATCCATCGCCGCTTTCAACGCATCAGTACTTTTAGTGCACTTCGTTTTTACGTGCCAGTATGGATAACACGGATTGCAGGTGATCAAAGAGATAAATTATCTCCACCTAGCCTGTAAGTTGACCCTAACTCTGCGTTCCGCATCACCTATTTTGCCTTTGCCACCAAATTTTTCCTGCTGTGCTGGATGCAAGCTACCCATTCTGGTACTTCCTTCTTCACAAATCAAGGGGTTCACCTCAATCCAAAATAGAGCAATTAAGTAGAGAATCAGGGGATCGAAAATGGGGCTAGGCGTGGTATGGTGAGTCGTTGGGCGGGTGCAGGAGTGGTGGCGATGTGTTGACTTCAAACCAACCAGCTATCCAACGAACGACAAAAGAAGAGCTTACTTCGTCCAGTATGGAACTGTCGATCTGGTTGTCTAAAAAGACAGTTTCGAAAAAGACAATGACATGAAGGTGTCTTCGCACTCAAATACACTCAAGCATAAACACACAGACATACCCACCTGTATCCGTGCTACCCCATCTAATGCGGCTCTCCAAAAGGATGAAAATAGGAAATGGGCAGCGTCACATACATACAACAACATCGGACAGAAAGCCGACATACACGGTGAACGGAGTGCATGTGGACTCAAGAGGGGAGGACAAATTCTTACTCGTCAGTGCAGGGGTTGTCGTTAATCTAGAGTCGTCAGTCAGTGCCAATCCGAAGAGACGCGTTTTGGAAGGTAGGAAAGGCGAAGAACAAATTACCAGTTTCTGAACGTAGTTGTCATCTGATAATGCTGGGGTCGTTGAACGTGTGTGCTTGGCTTCCAAAACTTTCTCTCTTCAGTTGTTTATGCATGATAAAAATTTTGATTGACAGGTTGACCCAAAGCCATTTTGAGTATTAGCAACACACGATCAGCTATTTCGGTGAAAAGAGGAGAAAGTCTTCAGCCTAAGGTGTTCACCTTCTAATGGGTGGTGCTTTGGCCCGTCATACCCATTCCAGGCACCATGTAACAAATGTTGCTAGAGTCAAAGTGGAGTCGCAAGACAGGCAAGCTCAAATCACATTCGCCAAGTCCAAACCGCGTGGTTTGATCTAGGAATTTAATCGGAGGACGAAGTCAAAAGCAATCGTTTGAACTGACTAACACAAATCACTGATTCATAATACGTGATTGTGAAGTTCCACGTGTGCATTTGACGAGTCCTCACAAATTACGTCGTGCCATCGCAGCAAAGTGCAGTGGAAAATGAAATGAATGTCTTAAAATTCTGATGCTAATTAATTAGAAGGGTGGCTAAACAAATTAATTACACAGTTCTCTACTCCTCCTCTGTCGTCAACACTCTCAACAAGCGGTAGATGAGGGCAACGTATTTGTCTGGACTTTTGTCCGTCAATCACGCCTAACACATTGCAACTTCACGACTCTAAGTTGACGGACAAAAACTGTCTAGATAGAAGAGTGTACTTGTGTAAACACATAATTTAGATAACTGGCATTTCACCACACTTAAATCTAACCGAGCACAATATGTCAATGCCTGACCCGAAGTGAGGATGACTCCTGTTAACGCATCATTGTCATCAAGCAAGCCGCAGATTTATGCGTACAGGTTCATCGGCTTCTGTAGTCTCCTTCGGTTTTCTTGGCAGCAAAGCAACCATTTCCGAGAGTGTCTTGTAGCGTTGTCTTGGGGCAGCCCACATTGCACTAGTCCCCGTTGCACTGGGCATCTGCCGTGGATTCCCGATTAGACGACGAATCATAATTGGTGGTTTGTGAAGACCATTCAGCAGCCTATGCACGAAGTCGACTGTAAATGATAAGAATATTTCCTCTCTTTGCTGTTCACCCTATCTCCAGAGAGTATTCGAGTCGTGAGTTGAGGCGGCTGGAATAAAGGCATTTTCGGATCGAAGGCTACAGGAGTTTTCCGTCCACTGCTCTTAATACCATGTCACAGGCTACAAATAACTGCACCAACTTTCCCTTCCACTTATTTTCTGGTGACTTTATGTCCACTGACCCAACAATTTTGTGATTTCCATCAGTGGAAGATAAGAACATGCGTGGGAACTTTTCCGGACAGTAGCGAGATGACTTGACCAAGCTGTCCATGAAGAAACTAGATGCTGCCGGGGGTGTGAAGAAGCAGAAGAGCCTCTAGTTTTGTGTTTTCGAAAACGAGTCTAAAACGTCCTGTTATATGCTTATCACTTACTCCTCAAGAAACAGTCATCCAGGTGGTGTGGCGCCTCCAAGGAGTAACGAAGCTATTTTAATCAAATCGCCCTTCAATTCACCAGTAAAATGACTTTATGATTAATGACTACCTAGATTAGTAGGAACTCGTGTTAGGCGTCACAAGCAAAAGCGATACGCTTGGTCACCATTATAGACACTCAGCAGGCACAAGCCCAGAGGGCTACATTTTCAAATTTACTTAGCCCGCGTCTGGACTACCACGCAAGTGTAAATGCGTAGGGTCTGTGGCGGATTCTCCAACGCCGCACCGTGTCACCGACTACAGGCAACTTAGCGCATGTTAGGAGCCGATAATTACCTCTTAACCACTGGAATTGTAACGAATTGCACAAATGGGAACTAGTTAAAGGAAGAACCCTTAGCATTGTCAATGAATTATGCACTCAATCAGTTGTACCGTGATGGTCTGTGAGTGCAGCTTTTATGGAGGCTATTCATTGATCACCACCTTTCTGATACCATCGAGCATGGTGGGAGAGGTTACCTGGAGACTTGGAAGTCGAAAACCTCTAATGGTAAAATCTGCCTCATCATCGTCGATTCATCTGCTTACAAACATGATGAAGGCTTTGTTTAT
Organism: Taenia hydatigena; assembly: GCA_036345935.2. Taxonomy (NCBI): domain Eukaryota; kingdom Metazoa; phylum Platyhelminthes; class Cestoda; order Cyclophyllidea; family Taeniidae; genus Taenia; species Taenia hydatigena. Next base: position 1,801,954 of record JADWOT020000003.1, read on the forward strand.
GCCAACGATGACGCTGTCCTCAATTTGCTTTATCATTTGAAACCCTATTGCCAAATAACTGCATGGTTTGTTGGACTTCGCTTGTGATCCTCTCCTACCTTCTAGAAGTCAAATGGAAAATGGCATGTAGGAGTCATTGTGACATTTACTCACCATCCTCATGAAGCATCACCCAAGCTCTGCGAATTATTCACACTTTAAAATTTATTATAGAGGCCAGTTTGTTAGCAACACTTACATCAAGATTGGCTGGAACCAGAGACCATGAACTGATGGTGATCTGATGTCGCCAAAGTGTTTGGAAACCAACTGCTCTACTGATATGATTTTAGTAACATAACTTTGAAAATATAGGAATTGTGAGCAATTTAAGTTTGAAGTTAGACGCTATAGAAAATCTGACGGTTGTATTACACCTACAGATCAACAAAGTAAAAATAGATCCGCTTAGAATTTGACAGATCTGCATGACAAGAAATGGCGAGGCATGCTCAAATCGGGCGAAAGCGTGGGAGGGATACGCATGCGTAGTTAACGCGTCCACTCCACATTGACACATTAACACATTAACTATTGGTGCTACATGTATGTGATGTCCAATTCTTTATCCTATGCGTGATTGGTATCAGATAACGGAAGCCCATTGCATCAATCCATCTTTCAGCACAAGAGTGGAAGATTTGGGCTGTACCTGATATAAGGTTAGAAGCGTGACGAAGTGTAGGAATTCTCGTTAGAAGCCTGGTTGTGCAGACGTCAGCATAGCCCGAAATCGCTAAGGCCTAATTTTACATGGCAATGATGGTATTGGATTGCACGTGAGGAAAAGGGCGTTAAACCTGAGCTCTATGCAGATCTTGGACTCGTCATGGGAGAGATAACAACACCCGTCTGCTAGAGGGAATCCGAGCAAAGATACAAGCTCCAAGGCAAACCAGCAAAGAGGAGCAAGGCAATGCGAGGGCATGGCACTCCGGCGAAGCGGATTTGAACCATCGACCCATGGATCGCTGCTGACATCTACAGTCCACCGCTCTACCAACTGAGCTATCGCCGGGAGTCGCCCGCACAGCTTTGTTTATAATAACAACAACATTAACTGCAGTTTGCTACCCTGTACTCCCTCTTCTTGACTTCGTGATTTCTTTACTTCGCACTGCTGGTTGCGGCGAATTGTGTCTTAAACGAAGCCATTAATTCACCCATGCGAAAGGTCTGCTTCGGGCACCCTTAGCAATGGCAACATTTACATTTCTAGATGCAAACAACACAACTGTCAATGCTACTCAACTTATATGGACTTGTGGGTGGATGGTCTCGGCGAGCTCGATTAAAAGTGCATTCTAAAGCAAGTGTCAGTTGACAAATTGACCGACTTTGCTCTGATTTAATAAAATTGCCTTCGAGAAAAGTCCGTGAATGATTGGACACAACATGGGTGGGTGATGCATGCACTTCATGATCACATTGCCAGGTTGTGTTAAAGGACATTTTTGCCCTTGTAGCTGTTCATTTATAAGAACCAACGTGACGCATTACGATGCAAAATTTCTACATGGCTTAGCATTAGAAACGCATATAAGGGTTGGTTTCCCTGTAGTCGTGGCATGCATACTCGAAATGAGGATTTATTCCAACTTAAATGCCAAACTAACCAGATAAGCGTCTCATGCGGTTGCCATTCTGTCAAACAAAAAGTTGGCTGAAGAAGTAGCACACACCAGTGTTGAATGATTATAGGAGGGAATGAAATATTTGGGAATGCTTCCTTCGCAGCTTAGTCTAGGCATGCATACTCACGACCACGAATGATGCGCTGTGGTACTTCTACGTCCTTGTGGGCAGCCGAAGTGCTTTGTAATCGACCAAGCCCCTATTGGCATGGTTGAAGAGCAGACTCAGCTACTTTCACAAAAAAATCCTCAATGCCATTGCATGAGGTGGACATCTGTAAGGTGGATTAGTCGTCAGTCATTGATGCCCAGCATGCGTCGCATGAGTCCTCCTTAGAAATGATGCACTGCTGAAATTCATGGCTGAATTCATTAACTGATGGCTACTGTTCGGGTTCGATCCCGACAGGAACTCATAATGCTGTAGACTGTAGCATCACACTCAAAACCCTCATTCAGTGGAGAAGGAAGACGACCACCTCTAGGAAGAAAGTCCTGCGAACGGTCAAGTTTTCAATCTGAAATGAATTGGGATGGAACAACTATCTTAAGTAGGCAAGCTGTGGAGACATCACTTGCTTAGTGATGAGGCCACCATTTGGTGCTAAAAAGGAAAGAGGCACACCATGATTGCAGACGTCACTTGTAAACGATTTCGATCCACATTGGCTGAGTGGTGGCTTTTATGAGGATTGAAGCTGTTGCAATGTCAACAGTAGCGTGTTGACATATTCGCAAAAGAGTTTAATAGACTGGGCATTCAGCTTTCCTCATTTGGCCTTTTTTAGCTCGGATGAGTGGAGCGAATGCAGGTGGGTGTCATTCCCCATCACTAGGGACGTAGGTAATGAGGTGGAATAATGAGGATTATGCATGCTGGGGGTAGAACTGGTGCTGTTGCGAGTAGGCAGAGACACAGGCACACGCGTAACTGAACTTATATAAGCTGCCAGATTGACCACTGCATCATTCTGAAGCGGTTTTGTCGCGTTGGCACGCCTGTTATATGTGTGCTTGACTGAGTTTCTTTCTCAATATTCAAAAGGAAGCATTCGACGAACGCGCTTCTTGCCACGGAATCGTCGCCGTGTGCCTTCAAAGGGGAAGAGTACCCTCTAGACCAGCACAACCTTTATCAATCTTCCTCGTTAATTCAATCACCAACAAAATTTTCCGCTGCCTGCTCTCACTCTGCTTGTTTTGAGGGATGCAAGGCAAAACTGCCTGCATGCTAGTGGATTGTGTGAGGGAAGTGATGCAGCGAAGGACCAAAACCTGAAGTTCTTAGTTTATATAAGTCAGTTTTATGCATTTATGAGCCAGTGGCCTCCTTTGTCCGTTCTTCACATTTCATTTTCTCCTTACCCTGTGGTATGATCTCATGATTTAAAAAGAGTTTTGTTGCATCGTGCGCTTCTTTCCACTTCTCCTGGAATTGAGAGATGATGAATAAACGAAGAGCCTACAATCGCTGAGGTCTTGAAAGACAGTCAGGGCCTAAATAAGGCTTCCTGGCCTCTCTCTTCTCGTTGCATGAGAACGAAGGCTAAGGGAAAAGGGACAAGCGCTAAACTTATTGTGCATCCTCGTGAATGCGTTGACGCACTATTGCCATTACATCTAGTGATTGCACACAAAGGAGCAGTCCTTACAACAGAGTTGGTCGTGGCCGTCCAAAGTGGCTTCATCAGGGTATGTCATCATGGCGCATGACTTCCATTGCACTGAATGACCACCCGGCCACAAAGCGGGAGATGCTAGAGCAATAGCATTGTTTTGGGTTGGATCAAACTCGTAGTCCCTCTCTGCTATGTAATGTTCATCATGCTACTGGCAGTGGAAGGTGAGCAAAACCGTTCGAATGTATTAATCTGATGGATAACTAAAGGCAATGCGCACTGATGGTGACCATTGGTGGTAGGTGGTGGGAAACGTAACCAGGTGACGAAGTAACAGTGCTGTTGTAAAAATGTATTGCTTTTACATTTGGAAGCTTAGAATCAATGAAGGAGGTCAACTTATATCCTTAGAGCTGTTCGTAAATCAGTTAGTGCTGATAAGAAATTGTCTGTGTTTGCTGGATGAGAGGGATGGAATGAATAAATAGCAGAAGTGGTACTCCAAACAACCTACTGGCAGATGGTCCAAATCGACTCCAAACACCTCTAAAAGGCTGTGCTGTGCATAGATAAGCGCTTGTCAGTGTGCGCTAATGCTGAAGATGGAGTTGAACCCGCCAAGCCTAAGTTGACTGCATTACAGCCGTCCAGCCCACCTAAGTAAAAAGTGGAGCGCAAGGCAATTCTCCGCCCGGCAATGGCACTGTCACTGAAATGTAAAAATTGGGATGTGGCTGGCTTAGCGCTCTAGAAAGCTGGAGCTGGAGAGTCGAGTCAGCGCTTAGGTGCACGAAGCGTTCGGCAAAGCACGTTTTGCGTCATGGAATTGTCGTCATCTGCCTTCGAGGGAGGAGCGTACTCTTTTTCAACACAACTGTCATCACTCGACTCTGTTCATTGCATCATCACCAATGGAGAGTGCTCACTACCCGTTCTAACTCTACTCGCTCTAAGGAATAATTGCAATCAGAGCTCTTCATTTACGAAAAAGGATGTGGAGACGCTCAAGTGATCAGTGAATCACAATCTATTGTGGATGGGATGCTATTGTACGGATACCTCTGATTAATAAATGAAAGCCACAATTGATGTTGACTTGAAATAGCTAAGAATGTGGATAGCATAATCGCAGCTGTTTGTATTTCAATGAAAGCCAAGATGCAGTAGACTGTAGGTCCGTAATCGCCGTCCAAGCTATTTCACATCCACATCCTCGACATTCAAGAATGTTACACAATGTTGGCACCGTTTCTCTGTTTTAACGGCAAAGGACCTCCCACTCCTCTTTCGTGCTTCCTCAGGAGTAGGTCTCAATACCAGATTAAGTCACATCAATTAATCAGCTCAAATACATCATTCGCCGGAAGCAATGCCTCTAAGGTGAAGTGGTAAGAACAATCATCGATTCATTCGGTACTTTGAAGAGTACCAACATTTAGCACCTCATTCGAAAGCTATGCACCAACGAGTAATACCGACATCCGAGGGCCTGCTTTGCTTGTTTGAGTGCCGTAAAATATGCAGGCTAGATGTGCAGGACCTGAATTCACTCTCCTCCTCTGATATGCCAGCAAATCATGATGTGTCACTGGACTTTCCCACCGAGTGACTTCTGTAACACCCAAGGTTGAGGGAACCAAAAACACGTGATGCAGTAAATGAAGTGAGCCGAGGCAACACAAATGTGGAATGAGCACAAATTAAATGCGACTTCTCCCTCCAGCATGATGCGATCGCTAGAAATAAACTTGGAGTGCAAACCAACCAGTTCCTTGCCCAATGGAGGCCTCGATGTGTCTGAATTCTTGAATTCCAATTCCAAAACGTCCAGTGGTCGGATGAATTGGTTCAAGGTCATTTCTACTCCACACAGTTGTTTAAATTCATTCACGGGGACAATTTCTTTCTTGTCTGACATGCAGCTTGGCTTTTTTCAAAATGCCTTGTTTCACAATTTGCATTGTTGCCATTATTTCAAAATTGTATGGACAGAGAGTCCATGCACATGCACCATTAGTGTGATAAGACAATAAGAAGTTAAGTGATTAGCGTACTCTGGTCAGAATGGAGTGACTTGGATTTCGCCATTGCGTTGTTAAGGTGTGAGTGACGCCAAGTTACACAAATTGCATCCCACGAACATTTCATGCATTGTTTGCACACCTCAGGTTGGCACGTGGTCCACGAGCAGTAAGCGGGGCCGAAGCAAGTCTCGGTTGTGGATGGACAGGGTGACGTATCCAGACGGTGCTAACTCTCCATCGAAGTGTGGGACGGCTCATCGACTCAACTTGAAGGCAGTCATGCTGCAGGAACAGCCACTTCTCACCTATGGCAACCTTCAGGTGCGCTTTGCCTCATTCTCATGCCTAGGCATACAGAAATGACAGCGGTAAGAATGCTTACAGGGCCGACATTTAAAAGGTATTTGTGCTCGAACGGTTAGACCTACTGCGCTCAGAAGTCCTAAAATGCGTCGGTTGGTGACATATGTTACCTTTCCATTTGTCGTTTAACTTCCATGCCAGGCTTCGAAGGCGATTTCGACCAGTAGAATGGGGAAATCCCAGTGGTTTAATTCAACTGTGCGATGAAGAATTTGTCCACAGAGGCTTTCTATTTGCAGCATCTCGTGGACTACGTGTTATTGAAGGAGGCTAACAAGCGCAGCTACCCATGGACACGTCCAATTTCGTGGGAAAATCTCCACGTCGGTGTGGTATAATTAACACTGAAAATTAGCCATGGTAGCCTTATATACCAATCTCAGTGCAATTCATTCCAAATCTACAGATGAATGCGACAGATCAGTGAAAAGTGGGCAACTAGTAAGAGAAGTGACCTTAGAAAATAGGTTTACTGTGCAATAGCAGCACAAAGCACAAATATGCATCATCCTCTCATTAGGCCGAATTTCATTGTGCTCTTGGGTTGTTGTCTCCTACTTGAAGTCCTATTTGGATGGCAAGCGAACCCAATGGATTCGACATGGGCTTACCCACATGGAATGAGGGTTATATTGTGCATTCACGGCTGCAATGGCCCCTTGCTAATATGTTGTTGCCTGGACTCGTAAATAACTGCGACAACTGAAAGTGCCGCTTGAAAATCACCTCAAAATTAGGCTAGGCTAATAAATTCCTTTCATGCTACGCAGAAAGACGTGCGATGAAACGAAATGGCGAGGAGACAGGCGGGTGCTTTACCTAGCAAGTATTTTTCTTGATCCCCTGATTTGTGGTTTTCCATGTGTTGGTCTTCGCTCATTTCGGCATTAGTCTTACAAATCAGAAGGTGAGCAAGATAAGTGAAAATGCAGGAGATGGAAGCGAAGGTAAAAGAAAGAACTGTGTTGGCATTTACAAACAGTTATTCTTTCCAGCATGGCGATGGTGTCAGCCAGAAAAATTTGAGTTCGGGAGTTGAATAGTGTAAAGGAGGTTAGGAATGAGAAGCGGGAAACCCATGCACAATTCCTATTAGATCGCAATAAGTCAACGAATTCATCGATGTTTGCATGCAGCTAACTAAACCAAACCTCTACATCGTCGAGAATGTATTGCGGCATTTCGATTAACTTTTGCAATTTAGGCACAGAATATCTTTGTTACCCGACCGGCCATTCATTTTTAAGTTAATTGCATGGTGTTTAAATGCGCAGTAAACTGTGCAATGAAGATTTGCCACCGTCTTGCAAATAAAGGTACATTTCTGACCAAAGGCCCTCACTCTCCATTTACTTATTTTTATAAAATTGTGGTGCAAAAATTTCTGCATGCAGACGTTCAGAAGCGTTCATAGTTGCTGCTTTTGAGCGACAACTTGATTCCGTTCTCCTGTTCGTCGCGCTTTACCAAAGAGTTACTGTTAGCTTGTCAACAAAACAGGCATTGGCTGTCTCTGTTGATTTCGAGAAACTGTTCTTAGCTGTTCTTTCTCAATCTCCAACACGCACATATATTGCGAATGTCTGCTTAGGGGTCGAGGAGTGTTACTTGCAAAAGTGGGGTTAACGAATGTGAGTTAGTACATTAGGCAGCATTCCAAAGTGCTTGACACTGCAGAAATTGACAACATTTAATTATTTTGAGCAGTCATCCCACCCATGCAGGCCAACTCCGAATTTGTGCAAGAGCAGTGACTAACATCGGTCATTCGGCCATCAATTGATCTCCAGTCAAAGGTGCAAAGCGTCAGGTTAAAGTGATGCCTTATGTGGCTGGTAAGTGGACTCGAATAATTATCAGGTTCTGTTACCGAGCAAGATGGATCATTTGGAAGGAGCTCACCTTGGTGTGCTTCATTTGGATTCTTTGGACTGACAAGTGAAAGGAATGCTTGATGCGCTGCTATCACGGGTAGCATCATAAAGAGGGAAGAGGAACAATGAAGACGGAACGGTGGCTTGCAAAGCACTGAAGGCAAAGTGTGTATCTTTGGGCTTTCCTCACATGGAGGACTCTCTTCACTTGCCAATGCATGAAGTGCATGCCAATGGACAGTACTCAGCAAACAATGGGCGCTAGAATGCTCTGATGCCTAATGCGTGGCCTTGTGGCAAACAGATCTAAAGCGTAATGGAAGGGTATTTAAAGTCTTAGTGAACTGTCATACTAACGACAGTCAGGATGGTGGGCTGGAAATAAACTTACCAATGCTGGTACATTAGCGAAGCCCAAAGCCTGATTGCGAATGTGTTGATTCGCCCGATCATTTGTCAAAGAGAACATTTTGTTCCTCAACAATTTAGAGCACTTTCCCTTCGATAAGACCAAAATATTTGGCTTAGGTTTTTCAACTTTTGTCATTTCGTATCATTTGAAAAGACAGCATGCTCGAATGGATAGTTTTAGTTTGACACACTTGACAAATTGATCCAGCCTTTATCATGGAAGTTGGAAAGTGGAAGCTAGGAGGCAGAATATTTTGCAAATGACGCGACGCTTCGTACAGTCCGAAACTGGGTACACAACCATAAACTGAATGCATCGAGTGCAGTAAATCTCTCCCGCGATCCAGGGACGGTGTCTGGACAATAATAATAATAGTATTAGTAATCAAAAATGACAAAGACATTTGGTAAGATTTGTAGCACATGCTATGAGGAGCTGCCTCGTTCGGATTCTTTCGATGCTATTATACATGACAGTGGAAAACTCAGCAGCGCTTACTTGAATGCGCTGATTAACCTCAAGGTTGAGAGTGATTATGCCTGATGGCATGCCGGTACCGAACAGACCCAAATAAACTATAACTCAGTGACTGCGACTAGCGGACTCGGCAGTTTGCAGACACTCGCAATTTTGAGCACACTTGGTCACTTCCTCAATGGTGGGACAACCTGCAGCCAACACGCATTTGTCTTTGTATCGGTTGGTACGGCAACCCTTACCGAGTCACCAGAATTGAACTCTTTCCTTGACCAGACTGCAGTCATTCTGCTACAAATCCATCCACACAGCAAAACTTACTCCTAGCGGAATCGGTTATTCAATAAATGCAAGAAGTTATCGCTCTTCTGAAGTAGCATACTCAGCACTCAACTGCTGTCACAGTGTTAAGTTAATTCCGTAAATCAGTGGTAGTTGGAATCGAACTGACGAGTTTCATGAAAGGGTGAAGTTGATCCCCTCCCACTTTCCACAGGCTGGACAAAGTGGAAAAGCAAGCAACGTGGTCGTAGGTTGAGGGTGGGCGAAGTGCTTTGTGTGGTTAACCTATGCTCCAGCAGTGGCCCTCTGGGCGTATTTGCGTCCTCTAATAAACATATTTGGACAGCGAGATCTTCGAGATCTGATGTATGGATACATTGTGGGACGTTAAATGATAAGTTGGCTGCTCAGTTGTGGGACAAAATCGAAGGGTCTTGCTGAATGTAGGGTCATTAATGTCCATTGCACCACCAAAAGCTTTGCAGTTAGGACTTTGAGTACTAACTTCTCCACAATGTTGTTTGTTCCAAGTCATTCAACAGCGATTAACTCAGTCGGTGAAGGCTTTCGATTTTGGGATGACCTGATCGTTTAACGCGCTAGGGTAAATGCAATCACACGAGGGACTTAGCCTTGAGGAACATCATAAAGCTAGCCACACACTTGCTCACTTTTTACTCCTATTATTAAGGTGCAGATATTCTTAAGATGTTTGGACATATCTGAGAGACTAAACATGAAGATTACCCCTGGGATGTGTACTACGGCTTCGCTTCCAGTTGACTCATGACAGGTAGTCTCAAACCCATTTATTGACGTGTTCTATGAGCTCGTTTTGGTGCCTAAGTATTAGCTAATGAGCTTTTTCCAGCGTCCGTGATGGAGCATTCATCTCCTTTGAATTTGAGTGCAGAGCTACAGCAGAAAAAGATGTTGTGAACATTCCCTCGCTACACTGTGATGTCTAAGCATGACTGAGGCTTGTTAATTTCATTCACCATAGCCATCGACTTCTATTGCACCATAGTCATGCAACTAATCTCCGAGTTTTACTCTCCGCTTTCGTGCACGCAGGAAACTACCCTTTTTGGATTTCAGTTTGGTGACAACAGGTCCCATCAATGCCATTGCTGCACTTACTAGACAATCGCAAAGTACATCCGGAGTAAATTCAATTAATCACGCCACCACTGAGAACATGTATGCAACGCAATCTCAGTCAGGGTGATTTCTAGTGGCATTGATCTTCAACCTAATTCATGTGGCGTAATCTGCTCTCTCTTACCAAACTGATCCGTCTTACCCGTTAAGCGGTAGGTAATCGCACAAGCTGCCAACACTGAACACAAGATATTTTAGTCATTTAATGCAGTTATTTGCATTTCCCTATTGCTAATTGCAAAATCACTCGAGCACAATGATCGAAACTCCCAGAACGCAGGGAATGGGCAATTTGCAATGCTAAAGCAGTTCCTGCGGACATCTTGCCACAACGTGGCCAGAGCCGTTTTAAACTGGTATTTGCATGAGCTTCCAAAGTCACCCTTATCAAATCACCCAACCAAAAGTACCAAAAACGAGGATACAAAAGCATATCATCAGTGTTGCATACATAGAGGATCCAATTACACAGGGTGTGCACAATCATCAACTTGAGCATTCTCAATTCTCTGAGAGAGCACGTCGTAGAGACCCCAATTCAACACATTGCTCCAGTCGGTATAGGTTGGATTAAAGTTCTTGATACAACATAGCCGCCATTTGGTTTGCATGGTAGCCAGGAGATGGCTGTTGTGTTGTGCAAGGTTCTGGAGGAATTTCATGAGACAACTCATCTCAGTTGACTTATCCACGAGCCCATTGACAAAAACTACGATAAGTAGCATCTGATGAGGTTGGAGGGATTCCAGGGTGATAGCTAGATGATGGTTGGAGAAGTGCGAGAGATCCACTGCATATAGTAGGCAGTCGCAGTAGTCAGGCGCATCCATATACTCGAAGGGAGAAATACGTCGGTCCATAGTATGCATGCTGCCTTCGACACAAGTTGTTACAAAGATAAGCTTGCTGATTGCAGCACCATTTGTGCTCTTTAAAATATTATAAGATAAATGATGGCTGAGAAGGAATGGCTCTGGCGGATGTAGGCAAATTGTGAATTCACGTGGCGACAGCCAAGCCAGGTGTGGGTCTCTAAACAGCCAAATATGTACAGGTCTTTGGTCTCGCATCTGCGGCAGCTCTGTTAAAGTGCGTTGGAGGGAGCGAAGCTGGGCATTGTAATACATGATGGCTTGCAGTGCGTTTCGATGAGAATTTGGCGCAGATTGAGGAGAAAGCTTTTGGAGAAGACATTTGTCAAGCCAGGCCCACATGTTAATCTGCTGATGTAGGACAGTGGAGAACTTCGGCATTGAAGGTATTGCCCTCCATCTTGGAATAGCCATACAACAATTGACCAGATCACAACCGTTGAGATATTGGCAAATTTGTAACGCCAATTCAAATGGAAGTTCGGTAATTTTGCGACGTGAGCTGTTTTGAGCCTATGTTTTCAAGAACGAATGCCATTTCCGATTATATAGGCTTCAAATAGGCGAAATATAATGGCGCGAAATAGCCAAATTACTAAGGAGGTGTAAACAATAATAATTAATGAAAAGCAAATGTTGGCCTTTAGAACCCACCATTGGCGCGAGACGCTAGCGTGGATTGATGGCGTGGTAGATGCGCCGAGGCTTAAATACATTGCGCCCTGGAGGGGGTGTCCGAGTGACCTCACTGTGATGACAGCTCATTGGTTCTCGCCGTATCGCCTGGTCTGACATTCGCGCATCAGCAGCACCTATCTGACTCCCTTTATCCGACTACAGGGGCTGCAATCCACCAACATGGAAACTTATAATCCTGTGCGCAGAGTAGTGCCTTGCACCAACTATGGCATCAATACCACTGCCTATTTCACCGCTACGAGCCATTAACTTGATAAGACAGAAGGCCATTCCCTTGGCAGTCCTTGCGTATTTGCAGTTGGCATTGACCACGCACGAGCCATGGTGTATTTAGGCTAATGTGGATATTGGGCCGTATAACAACAATGCCTTTATCTGCCAAATAATTTTCAAGTGTCGACTTTAACACGACCTGTCATTATCAGCATCGACAGTAAAACTCCTCATAACGAGTGATGAAAGTGAGCTAACGTAGACTAGCACTGATTTATTCACGAATTTTGAAATCCATAAAATGCTGGTCCACTAAACACTCATCTCTATTGAAGCGGAAACCCGGTGAAAGTCCAAAAGTGTCTTGCATAATTTTGTTTTGCATGTAGGAGGTCTGGGGGTCAGATGTGCTCAACTGCAAGAATTTCAATGAATATATTTTGCGATTTGATGGCACAGAAGGATGTGCTCAAGCGGATAAGGTAAGTGCAGTTGATGCAGAAAGAAGTGGTAAATCCAACCAAAACCAAAGTTGAGATAATTTCTAGCAAACTATACACAATGCTTAAAAGTGTGTGCGATTGAAGTGGTGCATACGCGAATAAAATGGGAAAGTGCATGAGTGGTTACCTCCACCCATCTCCACTGTTCATGCGTGCGCTAAAACTATCACCCGCCACGGTGATCAACAAGGTCAGATGACTGAAGAGACCTACGTGCGCTGCACACCACCTAAAATGAGAGTAGTCTGCTCAGCTGCGCCCGTTCTGAAGACTGCGGAGGCAAGTTTGCTAATACATGACATGCCCTTCACTATGTCTTCGATGAGGCTATTCTGTAATTGAGAGGAATCAGTATGTCAGAGGCTGAGTGATGAATCTCTTATTTACGTAAATGAAGACATGGTATTGTAAGGTCAGATGTCTGAGTTGCTACTAGCTTTCAAATCACTACCACTTTACAGCGTGCTACCTTATGGGTTCTTTGCAACTTAGAGTTATCTGGCTGACCGAGGGTCCAAATGGGCTGGTTGGCTGTTTTAAGCGGAATCACCGCAAGAGCAACGTATTATCAGCTTAGGTTTTATATTGCGGATAGCTGTGATAAGTTGAGAAACTTGTGCTGTCAACTTTGTCTTTGTCAACAGCTGAATGCCAAGATTGATGTGATGCCTACGACTTGAGAACTGTCTCAAATTACCTCCACTAAATATGCACTTCCATGTCAAGTAGCTACTTAAAATCGCCTATGCTTTTTGGCGCATCTCCATCCACTCATAATAAATCTCCCATTTTCCGACATTTCAACTTCTTCGCTTAACAACTCAGCGTATCAGTTGTCCCCACCATCACTACACTTTACTTTGCTCGCAGCCCTGTTTTTTAAATGCATGATGCACTGCTGCTCCCTTTTTCTTATCTGGCACGCGCTGTTAGATTCCGTGAGCAGCTCAATCAGCTGGAACGTCTCTAGAAGGAGGAGAATTCTGATGAAGTTGTCATTCTTTGCTGCTTGTTTCTGTGTGGTACGTCACACCGCATGGATTTGGGATGTGCTGACCACAAGTGACTTCTTAGTTGGCTCTAGTAGAAATTGTGGTCAGAATGATGAGAAGGGCAAACATCCTTACCTAATTAAATCTATTTAAACATACTTAGGTTTTTAGTGGAATCATGCATTTGATTAATTGATTCTCACCATCTGTGATGATGTCAGTAGCAAACAAATGACAGATTACGCCGTCGACTACATGAGATCAGTGACATGCACCCCGAAGAGATGATTCATGTAATCACGTCCGAGACGCGAATTTGCGTTGGGTAATTTCAAATGAGGCATCATGGCTCGCTGATTGTCTTAAGATGAATTTGTGAGGAAGCAAGATACTGCTCTTCCTGCTGCCACTATGCTGATTTTAGACTCAGTCACATCGGCGTCACTTGCGTTCCGTTTTATCACATTAAACGCCTTCATGAAGTTAATGTAGCAATTTATGGGGCAACATTCTTAATGTGCAACCCTGGTAGAGATTAGATGAAAAGACCCTTCCTGCATTGTTCTACACCTTCATTTTACGTAACGCCGGGAGGCTCGTTACTTTAGGCGGTATACAGGCTGCTCTTCCAGGCATCTAGGTCGAACTCGTGTTTAAGCTGCTGCTACTTTTAGCATTTCATGCACTCACTCGACCCACATGAGAAGCCGGTTTTGTGTAATTGAGCCAAAATGTACTTTAAATGCAAAAATACTTCTGCTAACCAAAGTGTCAAATCACTTATTGTCGATAAGCCACTCTTTATTGCAAATTCTTAGTGGTGCGCTTCCGTGCCACCTCTGTCTTTTCGCCTTCGCAATGCTTTCCTCAGTAATACAAGCTTGAGCACCTTGCAATAAGGGCTGTTCAAGACGCCAGGAAGGGTTAAGCATTGCCAACAGTGAGAAATGGGACAGGACGACTTGCGATGTGGGGAGCTGGATTTAACAACTTGTCGATAACCTCACTAGCCACGATCTTACAATCATGCAAGGATATGGAGTCGTCTACTGCGTCTCTACCTCTCCATCTTCCTAGCCCGAAACCGCATGTTCATAATTCACTAATTTGATTAAAGTTTGAAATGAAAGACTTTGAGTATTCATCTACCCTGAAATAACGCTTACAGCAACAATTTTCCTTTTGATACCAGTTAGTTCCTATATATTTTCCGATCAACTAGACTGCGGCACACAGGCCACAAAATGTGCATAATGTCAGGTAGAAATAGCCATTCCATTTTAATAATGTTTTAGAATGATATCCTGTGCTATTCACTTAAGTTGTGGCGAGTTTATGCATAGAAGAATGGAGAGATGGGAATGTGAGTTAAAAAGGCAACTACATCATTACGGCCATGCGTGATCACTAAGTGTGACTACTCAGTGCTCGTGGGGGAGGGTGAGCTGTTATCAGTAAACTCATCTGTCATCAGTAATCAAATGACGAAGTAAGCTGCGTTCAAAGGCACGTTACTGAAGCACTTCTTACGAAGTGGCGCAACTGCGTGAAAAGGACACCTCGGTATACGTGAGAAGCTGATGTTAAACTAGTCACTATATATGGTGAAGTATATGATCCGATGGCATGGATAATTCCGTTGCTAGCTAGCTAGCTCCTTGCTGCCTCTGTTGATTTACCGATGCTACTGGGTAACCTGGATTACTGCAACGAGATGTAAGGGTCTGCATGGACTCGGTGCTTTGCAATTATCTTAAGCATTGTATCATTGTATGATACAGATCAAAATAACAATTTTAAAGGAAAGTGTCCTTGCTTCTTAAAATTAAGATAAACGTGCACAAATAAAAAGAAGTGAATGCTTGAACAAAGCTATCGCTCTTCCTTTGCACGGCAATAGAAATGCTTTTACGCCATCCATGATGCCAAGAATGGCATGCTTTGGTGAAACTGTTGATTGACGCCCACACACAAGTAATAGCTACACATTACTGACATGCAATCATTACAATTAAATCCGCATAGCTAAACCTAATTAAATCTTACAAGACAGGTAAACGTGAATTAATGTGATGCAAATTCAAGTAATGTTTGCTTATGAAAATGAGACCGAAATTTTTAGGCGATGAAGGGGTCGGTCGCACATGCGCTAACAGCAGAAAGCTCTTTCCCTATTTTACTGTCTTATTTTAAGCAGACACGACCTATTGAGTTGCAATGAAAGTGGGAAGTAAGATACCAGGAGAGTTTGCACCAATTGGAGGGAAGTGGTGACTTGCTGATGCAAAGGTGCCACCGGCGCACAGCTGAATAATGGTACAGGCTACTACTGCGTCCAATTGTGGTAGCTGTAGTTGACTGACGCCTACGCCATTGGCGACGCAAACTTTGCATGCGAAGGTG
>JADWOT020000003.1:1819413-1902199 GCA_036345935.2 Taenia hydatigena
AGTCAATTTACTTAGCGTCATCATGATTGTAAGACAAAATATGTCTTGATTAATGTAGAGAAGGGAAAGGATTAGCGATTGAAAGGAGGAGGGTGAGTGGCTTTTGTGTTTTGATGCGTTGAGAGGACTGTCACGTGGAAGGCTCTCTTCGTGGCATTTAAATTTGATGGTTCTCATTCTGGTGGTTTCACCTACGCCTTCGCCTTCGAACTAAGCACATCAGAATAGGGTGCTACTGACGCATTAACTGTGACTCATGATGCAGATCCCCATTTCCACTTGACTAGGGCACTCAGCTAATCACAGCAGCACGTGACAACCTATTCGTCCACATCCAAACGACCCTCTTCACCTCACTACCCTGTTATTTCTCCCTGCTTGCTTTTTGTGCTCAGGTTCATTTTATAGTCATGGTTCGAGTACACCTTGATGTAAATCACGAGGATGAATACATCGCTCCACAGACAATGTGTTTATACAGTGAAGTCAGCTATGCCAACAATCGATTGTCCTGCCTCCAACTCTACTCGTTACCTTCGATGTTGTCTTCCACACCGACACACACACACACACATCAAATTATCAAACGACCACTCTATTAGAAGGGAAATGCAACTGGTCGCACTAGCGTTTCAATCCGTTATCAGCTTATTTATAAAATTGAAACAGGCTCCTGTGTGCATTATATGCGGATGGAATGGTGAAATCCATAAGCCGCATTTGATTTAGATGAGAACGGTGATACGATCTGATGCAATTTGCTGAGTGGCTCCAGGCATCGTAGAACCTTTGTGAGCTCCTAAGTCAAAAAAAGTTAGAGATTTGTTGTTTGGGCCACAAATAGGGTGTCACTTGCTCTGCATTCTATTATCTAGATTCCAGGGGCAAGAGGCGAGTGAGAGTGTCAACAGAGGTGGGTGCTGCTTTGGTCACGTTGCAGTTCAGCATCAGGAGAAGTCAAATCCTTTGTATACATGACTCTGTTTGTTTGGCGTCATGCTCCATAATTTGCACCACTGCCTAGGCGGCATGACCAAGGTATTATATGCACAGTAAGTCACACCAATTTGGCTGTTTATCCCACAACATCCAGTTGTCACAATGCCAGCATCCACCTGATAATTTCCTTGGTTCCACCTTTAAAGTTTCATTTTTGTTTTTCTCATCAAATTAAGCTTATTGGTCAGCCTGCTGGCGCACAGGTTTCTTGTACTGCCGACCAGCTGACGTATATGAAACGCGATTGTATTTAATAGGAGCCCATCAGATCCCGACGCTGCGATCGCACACCTCCTATTCATCCTATTCATCTGTCAGCCGAGGAGCAGTGACACGAAACCTGCACTGCTATTGAACTGACGAATCCACTGGATTCAGTTGGTAAGAACGGAAACGAGGCTTTCATTGTAAACCCATAGAAATGATCAAGTGGTTACCGAAATTAAAGCAACGTGAATTGGACACGGTGACTGTGAGACTTTGATGATCCCTTTTGTCGTAGGAAAGAGGAGAGAGATAGGCGTAACCAACTGTGGACACAACACCTTGTTCATGTCTTCTAGATGGCAGTGCAAATCACAGAGCGTGTCGCCGAGCCAACACAACCTTGCATACAAACGCTGCTGACTTCGCTCATTACTACACTATATCATGACCAGCATATCATCCACCTCCATTCACATTATGCCACGCATCCCGTTTTTCGAATTAGGCATATCAGAATAGAGTACCACTGACGCATTGACTGTAACCCAAGAAGCAAATCTCCCTTTCCACTTAACTTATTTGTCCCATATCTCGAATGGTTGCACTAGCTCGTCCATTCTCACTCCTCGTCTGATGAGCTCATGCCAACTTTATAGTCTCGGTTCGAGGACACTTCAACAGGAATCACGAGACGGGTGAACACATCGAACCAGCGACGATGTGAGTTCATACAGTGTAGTCAGCTATGCCAACACCTGACAGTCCTCGCTCCAACTCCATTTCTTTCCTTTGGTGCTGCCTTACCTCTTCACCCCTCAAACACTGCTTTCGTGCCTCTTTCCTCATGCCACAAAATGCACACTCCAATGTTTTTGCCATTAAAACATACAATTTAGATAGAGGACGTCACTTTTGTGGTCTTCAGGTGTGAGCAAAGGAACGTAATACATTAAGCTGGCACAGAGTGGAAGCATAATGAAAGGAGGGATCTCCACTCCTCTCTACTTGACCTAGTTGGATGAGACTCTGGCGGATAAGGCCAATAGAGCGTAGAACGTTTGCTGCTTTTATTAGTTAGAACAATAATGACTTTCAATAGGCTACTTCATTCTAATGTACATTCAGCGACAGAGTCGCCTTGCCTTTGGGTGCTGCTTCAGACGCTCCAACGACTGCTAAGGTCAAATCTGGTCACTTCCGTTGATGGTGCAGCTAGAAATACTGACACTCATTGCATACGCTAAACTCACTTTCTATTGCCACGTCAAAAGTGGTTTAGCAGGTCAAAGTCAATCCGCAAATACTTTGCAAACTGACATTTATAGTGAGGATTACCAGTTTTGCCGTACAATGACATAACTTGCAATTGCTTTAAGATACTGTGATTTGAAGAATCGTGGGACTTACAGGTGATGTGAGTCCTGAGCAGAAGGCACCGAAACTCGTTGTTCAAAGACATTAACTTTTTGGAGTTGCCAACTAAAGCATTCGATTGTTTTACATTTTGCAGAATAAATGTGTCCGAGTGGAGGAAGTGAAGACAGAATTTGGATTTAGGCTCTTCGCTTCCGAAATGGAACTTAGCTCCCGAGAAATGCACTAAGAAGTGGGACATCAGACCGAAGTAGATTGCAGCCACAGTTGTCCAGCTCTTGGTGCCTGTGTCTAGAGTAAGTGAATAAACGTTTTGTACTTAGTCACTCAGGTCTGAGTTAGGCCTGCCTGCACAGTTGCGAAGATTTATTCTTGCGCGTTCCCACACGTTGCATTGATGTGTCGCCAAAAGTCTAGTGCGGCAGATGGGCGATTAAAGTGAATTTACTTAACTGCTGCAGTCCTCACTTACAATGGTGAAATGTCTTTCTATTGAATGCAGGGACACGGGCATTGTGGAAGACTAAGTTATGGAACGAACAGTCCAGCATTGTGCTTATCATTCGATAAGACGCCTTTTTCGGAGGTCCCCTGTGCCGCATTTGTCGCAAAGCGAGGGGTGCTACCACGATGGTGTTTTGATGAAATGTCAAGAAAGGACGTCCGCAAAGTGATGTAGACGCTCTGCCCAACAGCCTGGTTGCATCAAAGGCAGAATATGGCGTAGTGAGTGTTGCATTCAAAAGCAAAGACATTAACTACCGTCGAAATCAGATGGGTACTATTGACTCGGGTGTAGGAGAGCTTCCTTTCGTCTTTCTGCCAAACCTATAGCGGTGGCCTAGGACCCGTCCAGCAAGACGAAACAGCAGGTATGACAACAACTCACAAAACCTTCTCTGCAGAATGAACTTGTAGAATATTACTAGGATGATGATCTTTTAAGTATCCGCCTACATCAGAGGCATTAGTGCATACGGTTACTCAGCAGCGATGCCAGTGACGGGTCGAAGTGAATTAGTGGAGGATGCTAGGTATTGCACTGTGCTTGCCAAAACCTGTGGCACTGCAAATATCCATTTGAGAAGCCTTACATCACAGTGAGCGTGTCCCTTGAGGCTCTTTCCACAAGGTTGGCAGGAAAAGGGCATTTGTTTGCATCGTTGGTCATGCAGCACTCCTCCATGTGTCGTCCACGTTAAATGGCATTTTTACAAAATATGCTGCCATTCAATAGCACTTAGTGCCATTCCATTAGTGATTGGTCTTGCCCATGGAGCGAAACTTGTGACCAAACAAGTGTGGATGAGAATGTACTGACGCGATTATTACACCTTTTGAGCCATCTAAGACATTGGTTCACCAGACCTTCGGGAGAATCATTCATTCAGGTTATGATGAATGATGAATCCACCCCATTGTTTTACCAATTTTGGAGTGCTATTTGCATAAAGGAAGCCAATGGACTTAGAACCATCAAATTCTAGTGCCAGTGCATGCAACTACCCAAAAGTCAGTCCATTTTCCGCATATACACACAGGAACTAATTTCAATTTTTAAAATAAGCTGAGACGGGGTGAAATGGATGTGCGACCAGTTGCATTTCCCTTGCTGATAGAGTGGTCGTTTGATAATTTGATGGTGTGTGTGGGTGTGTGTCGTTGAGTAAGGCAACACCGAAGGTGATGAGTAGAGTTGGAGGCAGGACATTCAATTGTTGGCATAGCTGACTTCACTGTACAAATACATATTGTCTGTGGAGCGATACATTCATTCTCTCGTAATTTAGATCAAAGTATACTTGAACCATGAGCACAAAAAGCCAGCAGGAGGAGAGAAGAGGGTGGTGAGGTGGTGAGGCTTCTTTGGGTGTGTATGAATGGGCTGGCACGTACTACTGTGATTAGCTGAGTACCTTTGTCAAGTGAAAAAGGGGATCAGCGGCATGAGTCACAATTAATGCGTCAGTGGCACTATATTCTTAGGTGCTTAGTTTGAAGGCGAAGGCGTAGGCGAAGCCACTAGACTGACAACCGTCGAATTCCAATGCCACGAGGGGAGCCTTTCCACGTGGCAGTCCTCCTAACTCATCCACACACAAAAGCCACTCATCCTCCTCCTTCCAATCGCCTATCTATGCCCCTCTTTATAGTATTCTAGAAAAATTTTGTTTTGCAATCATGATGACACTAAGTAGATTGACTGCGCGCAAAGCTTTGTTCCCTTCCTGAGAACGTAGTCATTTGACATTGTGTACATCCCACTGTGTTTCACTATACATTACTTCCAAATCAATTTTACGCATTTCAGTAAGCTTTTCTAACTCTTATGTTTTAGTTGATGCTGGCAGGACAGAGTAAAATAAGCCTCTTTTATTACATCTATTTGACATCTAAACCATCTTTCTCTAAACATTTCAAATTGACTGACTCGCCTTCGTACTGGCTGAACATGACATTAAATCTTGCATCGCACTTCAGAAATGTAGCATTTTATCTCCAACTCCCAGCTTCTTCTGACACGACTTCGTTCAACCAGTGGACGTCTTTTCCAAGTAAATTTGGCTTAGGTTGGAGTAGAAGCTACGAATGCGTGGATGCAGACGAATCAGAATTGTCACCAATGTGAATGGGTGAAGGTGTGTAGGCAGCCAAGTAGACCATGCAATGTAGATTGTAGAAGCAATTGTGGAATGGCCTCCTTCTTACTATGCGAAGGCCTATCCTCCTAACATTCGATCTCACATCAGTGTGAAGGTGTGTGAGCCCACTCAGGAGCAGTCACTTCTCGCATATTTCATCTCTGACTGTGCGTCACATGTGAGCAAGTGCTTCCATGCCTCTTGCTTACTTAGACGTCGCACACCTGTAAAGTGGGTTGATTGTTATGCGTTTGTAATAAAAGGATGCAAAAGCATTTGCAAGGGACAGTAACATCTGAGACGACAACGTGCTTCTACTACACATTCCTTGAGGCTGGTGAGTGTTGATGTCAAATTTGGGCAAAAGTGTATGTGCTATGTATTCTACGACAAGTGGGACAACAAGGTGAAGCGGTCCACTTATTGGAGTACTGAATAACAGACTCCTTCTCAGCACATTCGTTCACAGTGTTGATTCACGTGTGTAGTACGATTCGCGTCTCGGACGTAATCACATGACTCATCTGTTCGGGGGTGCATGCCACCGATCTCATGTAGTCGCCGGCGTATTCTGTCATTTGTTTGCTACTGACATCATCACAGATGGTGAGAATTAATTAATCAAATGCATGATTCGACTAAAAACCTAAGTATGTTTGGATAGATTTAATTAGGTGGGGATGTTTGCCCTTCTCATCATTCTGACCACAATTTCTACTAGAGCCAACTAAAAAGTCCCCTGTGGTCAGCACATCCCAAATCAATGCGGGGTGACATACCACACAGAAACAAGCAGCAAAGAATGACAACTTCATCAGAATTCTCCTCCTTCTAGAGACGTTCCAGCTTATTGAGCTGCTCACGGAATCTAACAGCGCGTGCCAGATAAGAAAAAGGGAGCAGCAGTGCAGCATGCATGTAAGAAACAGGGCTGCGAGCAAAGTAAAGTGTAGTGATGGTGGGGACAATTGATACGCTGAGTTGTTAAGCGAAGAAGTTGAAATGTCGGAAAATGGGAGAGCTCTTCATGAGTGAATAGAGATGCACAAAAAAGCATAGGCGATTTTAATTAGCTACTTGACATGGAAGTGCATATTTAGTGGAGGTAATTGGAGACAGTTCTCAAGTCGTAGGCATCACAACAATCTTGGCATTCAGCTGTTGACAAAGACAAAGTTGACAGCACAAGTTTCTCAATTAATCACAGCTATTCGCAATGAGGAACCTAAGCTAAATATGCTTGCTCTTGCGGTGATTCCGCTTAAAACAGCCAATTAGCCCATTTGGACTCTCGGTCAGCCAGATAACTCTAAGTTGCAAAGAGCTCATAAGGTAGCACGCTGTAAAGTGGTAGTGATTTGAAGGCTAGTAGCAACACAGACATCTGACCTTACAATACCATGTCAGCATTTACATGAATAAGAGGATCATCACTCAGCCTCTGACAAACTGATTCCTTTCAGTTACAGGATGGCCTAATCGAAAACACAACGAAGGGCATGTCGTGTATTAGCAAACTTGCATCCGCAGTCTTCAGAACGGGCGCAGCTGTAGCAAACTACTCTCATTGTAGGTGGTGTGCAGCGCACGTGGATCTCTTCATTCATCTGACCGTGCTAATCACCGTGGCGAGTGCCAGTTTTGGTGCACGCATGAAGAGTGGAGATGGGTGGAGGTAACCACTCATGCACTTTCCCATTTTATTCGCGTATGCACCACTTCAATCGCACACACTTTTAAGCATTGTGTATAGTTTGCTAGAAATTATCTCAACTTTGGTTTTGTTTGGACTTACCACTTCTTTCTGCATCAAATGCACTTACTCCATCCGCATGAGCACATCATTCTGTGCCATCAAAACGCAAAATATATTCATTGAAATTCGTGCAGTTGAGCACATCTTCTGACTCCCAGACCTCTTACATGCAACAAAATTATGCAAGACACTTTTGGACTTTCACCGGGTTTCCGCCTAAATAGAGGTGAGTGTTTAGTGGACCAGCATTTTCCGGATTTCAAACTTCGTGAATAAATCAGTGCTAGTCTACGTTAGCTCACTTTCATCACTCGTTATGAGGAGTTTTACTGTCGATGCTGATAGTGACAGGTTGTGTTAAAGTCGACACTTGAAGATTATTTGGCAGATAAAGGCATTGTTGCTTCACGGCCCAATATCTACATTGGCCTAAATACACCATGCACGTGCGTGGTCAATGCCAACTGCAAATACGCAAGGACTGTCTAGGGAATGGCCTTCTGTCTTAGCAAGTTAATGGCTCGTAGCGGTGAAATAGGTGGCGGTATTGATGCCATGGTTGGTGCAAGGCACTACTCTGCGCACAGGATTATAAGTTTCCATGTTATTGGATTGCAGCCCCTAGAGTCGGATAAAGGGGAGTCAGATAGGTGTTGCTGATGCGCGAATGTCAGACCAGGTGATACGGCGAGAACCAATGAGCTGTCATCACAGTGAGGTCACTCGGACACCCCCTCCAGGGCGCAATGTATTTAAGCCTCGACGCATCTACCACGCCATCAATCTACGCTAGCATCTCGCGCCAACGGTAGGTCCTAAAGGTCAACATTTCTTTTTCATTAATTATTATTGTTGGTTGGCTATTTCGCACTTTTATATTTCGCCTATTTGAACCTCATATAACCGGAAATGGCATTCTTTCTTGAAAACATAGGCTCAAAACAGCTCAAGTCGCAAAATTACCGAACTTCCCTTTGAATTGGCGTTACAAATATGCCAATATCTCAACGGCTGTGATCTGGTCAATTGTTGCATGGCTATTCCAAGATGGAGGGCAATACCTTCAATGCCGAAGTTCTCCACTGTCCTACATCAGCAGATTAACATGTGCGCCTGGCTTGACAAATGTCTTCTTCAAAAGCTTTCTCCTCAATCTGCGCCAAATTCTCATCGAAACGCACTGCAAGCTATCATGCACTACAATGCCCAGCTTGAATCCCTCCAACGCACTTTAACAGAGCTGCCGCAGATACGAGACCAAAGACCTGTACAGCTTTGGCTGTTTAGAGACCCACACCTGGCTTGGCTGTCGCCACGTGAATTCACAATTTGCCTACATCCGCCAGAGCTATTCCTTCTTAGCCGTCATTCATCTAATAATTTTTTAAAAAGCACAAATGGTGTTGCAAACGGCAGGCTTGCGGTACTAACCAAGACAGACAAATGCGTGTTGGCCGCAGGTTGTCCCGCCATGTAGGAAGTGACCAAGTGCGCCCAAATTTGCGAGTCACTGCAAGCTGCCATGTCCGCTAGTCGCAGTCACTGAGTTACAGTTTATATGGGTCTGTTTGGTACCGGCATGCCATCAGGAATAATCACTCTCAACCTTGAGGTTAATCAGCACGTTCTAGTAAGCGCTGCTGAGTGTTCGACTGTCGTGTATAACAGCATCGAAAGAATCCGAACGAGACACACTTTGTTTAATTGACTTAATGATGCTTTTAAGACCACGATGCAGTTCCTCATAGCGTGTGCTACAAATCTTACCAAAGGTCTTTGTCATTTTTGATTACCATTATTATTATTATTATTGTCCAGACACCGTCCGTAAATCGCGGAAGAGATTTAATGCACACAATGCATTCAGTTTATGGTTGTGTACCCAGTTTCGGACTGTACGAAGCGTCGCGTCATTTGTAAAATATTCTGCCTTCTAGCTTCCACTTTCCAACTTTCATGAAAAAGGTTGAATTATTATTCTTCATCGTTCTTCCACCCTCTCTATGATGCTACTCGTGGTAGCAGCGCATCAAGCATTCCTTCCACTTGTCAATCCAAAAATCTAAATAAATCGCACCAAGGTGAGCTCCTTCCAAATGATCCATCTTGCTCGATAACAGAACCTGGTTATTCGAGTTCACTTACCAGCCATATAAGGCATTACTTTAATCTGACGCTATGCACCGTCGACTGAAGTGCAATTGATGACCGAATGACCGATGTTAGCCACTGCTCTTACACAAATTCGGAGTTGGCCTGCATGGGTGGGATGACTGGGGATCACGACAGGACGAGGGTCAGTAGTTCCAAAAGCAAATGTGCCTAAAGGTACCATGGGAGTTGCTACTATTAAGTCTAACATTCCTGTGAGATTTCTATGCGGCCTAAATTAATGAATGTTTTTTTGCCTACAATTACTCATAGAATGCTCAAAAGAATTAAATATTTTTAAGTTCTGTAGCGTCAAGCACTTTGGAATGCTGCCTAATGTACTAACTCACATTTACTAACCCCACTTTTACAAGTGACAGTCCTCGATCCCAAAGCAGACGTTTGCCAGATATGTGAGCGCTAGAGATCGAGAAAGAACAGCTAAGAACAGTTTCTCGAAATCAACAGAGACAGCCAATGCCTGTTTTATTGACAAGTTAACAGTAACTCTTTGGTAAAGCGCGACGAACAGGAGAATGGAATCAAGTAGTCGCTCAAAAGCAGCAACTATGAACGCTTCTGAACGTCTGCATGTAAAAATTTCTGCACCATATTTTTTAAAATAATTAAATATGAGTGAGGGCATTTGGCCAGAAATGTACTTCCATTTGCAAGGCGGTAGCAAATCTTCATTACACAGTTTACTGCACATTTCAACACCATGCAATTAGCTTAAAAGTGAATAGCGGGTAGGGCAACAAAGATAGTCTGTGCATAAATTGCAAAAGTTAATCGAAATGCCGCAATACATTCTCGACAATGTAGAGATTTGGTTTAGTTAGCTGCATGCAAACATTGATGAATTCGTTGACTTGTTGCGATCTAATAAGAATTGTCAACGTGTTTCCTGCCTCTCATTCCTAACCTCCTTCACACTATTCAACTACCTCACTCAAATTATTCTCACTGGCTCCATCGCCATGCTGGAAACATTTACTGTTTGTGAATACCAAAACAGTTATTTTTACCTTCGTTTCCATCTCCTGCAATTTTACCCATCTTGCTCACCTTTCGATTTGTAAGACTAATGCCGAAATGAGCAAAGACCAACACATGGAAAACCACAAATCAGGAAATCAGGAAGAATACTTGCTATGTGAAGCACTCGCCTGTCTCCCCTCCGTTTCGTTTTATTGCACGTCCTCCTGCGTAGCGTTAGGGCAATTTTATCAGCTGAGTCTAATTTGAAGTTGATTTTCAAGCGGCACTTCCAGTTGTCGCAGTAATTTACAAGTCCAGGCAACATATTGGCAAGGGACCATTGCAGCCGTGAATGCACCATAAAACCCCCATTCGATGTGGTTAAGCCCATGACGAATCCATTGGGTTCGCTTGCCACTTAATTAGGACTGCAAGTAAGAGACAACAACCCAAGAGCACAATGAAGTTCGGTCTACTGAGAGGATCATGCACATTTGTGCTTTGTGCTGTTATTGCACAGTAAACCAATTTACTGAGGTCATTTTCCTTACAAGTTGCTCACTTTTCACTAATCTGCCGCATTTATCTGTGAATTTTGGAATGAATTGCACTAAGATAGGTAAAATAAGGCTACCATGGCTAATTTTTAGTGTTAATTATACCACACTGATGTGGAGACTTTCCCCCGAAATTGGACGTGTCCATGGGTAGCTACGCTTGTTAGTCTCCTTCAATATCACGTAGTCCACAAGATGCTGCAAATGAAAAGCCTCTGTGCACAAATTCTTCATCGCACAGTTGAATCAAATTCCCCATTCTACTGGTCGAAATCGCCTTCGAAGCCTGGCATGGAAGTTACACGACAAATGGAAAGGTGACAGATTCCACCAACCACCGCATTTTAGGACTTCTAAGCGCAGTAGGTCTAACCGTTCGAGCACAAGCAACTTTTAAATATCAGATCTGTAAGCATTCTTACCTGTGTCATTTCTGCATGCTTAGGCATGAAAATGAGATAAAGCGCACCTGAAGATTGTCGTAGGTGAGAAGTGGCTGTTCCTGCAGCATGACTGCCTTCAAGTTGAGTCGATGAGCCGTCCCACACTTCGGTGGCGAGTAAGCATCGCCTGGCCACGTCACCCCATCTATCCACAACTGGAACTTGCTCCGGTTCCGCTAACTGCTCATGGACCACGTGCCAACCTGAGTTGTGCAAACAATGCATGAAATGTCCGTGGGATGCAATTTGTGTAACTTGGCGTCACTCACACCTTAACAATGTAATGACGAAATCCAAATCATACCATTCTGACCAGAGTACACTAATCACTTAACTTCTTGTTGTCTCATCACACCAATGGTGCATGTGTATGGATTCTTTGTCCATATAATTTCAAATAATGGCAAAAATGCAAATTATGGAGCAAGACATTTTGATAAAAGGATAGTTTCAAAGCAGACAAGAAATGTCTCCGTGAATGATATTAAACAAATGCGTGGAGTGGAAATGACCTTGAACCAATTCATTCGACCACTGAACGTTCTGGAATTGATATTCAAGAAGTCGGACATATCGAGGCCTCCATTGGGCAAGCAACTGTTTGGTTTTGCAATCCAAGTTTATTTCCAGCAATCGCATCATGCTGGAGGGAGAAGTCACATTTCACTTATGATCATTCTACATTTGTGTTGCCTCTGCTCGCTTCATTTACTGCATCACGTGTTTTTGGTTCCCTCAACCTTAGGCATTACCGAAGCCACTCGTTGGGAATGTCCAATGACACACCAGGATTTGCTGGCATATCAGAGGAGGAGAGTAAAATCAAGTCCTCCTCATCTAGCCTGCATATTTTACGGCACTCAAACAAGTAAAGCAAGCCCTCGGATGTGGGTATTACTCGTTAGTGCATAGCTTACGAATGAGGTGCTAAATGTTGGTACTGCTCAAAGTGCCAGAGCAGTGAAAAATTGTTCTTACCACTTCACCTCTGAGGTATTGCTTCTGGCGAATGATGTATTTGAGAGCTGATTAATTGATGTGGCTTAATCTGGTATTGAGACCTACTCCTGAGGAAGCACGAAAGAGGAGTGGGAGGAGCTTTGCCGTTAAAACAGAGAAACGGTGCTAACTTTGTGTAACATTCCTGAATGTCGAGGATGTGGATGTGAAATAGCTTGGACGGCGATTGCGGACCTACAGTCTACTGCATTTTAGCTTCCCTTGAAATACAAACAGCTGCGATTATGCTATCCACTTTCTTAGTTATTTCAAGTCAACAACAATTTTGGCTTTCATTTATTAATCAGAGATTGCTCGTGGCCTTTTTTCGAGCCCAACACATTGTGTCTGAAGGCTTTCTTCGCTAATCAAGGCACTCATGCAGCTCTTTTTGATCGAAGAGAGAAAGGTGCTCCAAAGGAAATTATGAACACACAACCACTTGCATTCAAATTCCTTTTAAGATTATAGGAACTCAGAAAGTCTAAAGCAAGGCAATGATTTCTTAAGTTCTAAGCGTATACCTCCTATGAGCATGTCTGTTTTGGTGTTTTTTTCAGACCATTCACATACATTGTTGATGTATTGAACAAATTGTGCTGCATTTGTTGGTGGAACGCGAGAAACACTCCTGAGAGAGTTGTACTCTTTGTTTTCTTCATGCACTTTTATGCTACGCTATGACCGACGAGGCACATCCCAGCTATGATTGCTGACATTTGTAAGTGTGGCACTGCTCCAACAAAAACCTCCTTCACTATGCATATGTTCTGCTTAAAATGCACACATGCTACTCATTTCATGGAATAAGTAACATAATATCTTATAATTACTTGCTGAAAATTTGAAGCTATTTGCGGTTCCCAAATTAATGTACAATAAAGTAGCCAACAAAAACAGAGTTGACAGGCAAGCTTCTGAAGTGTTAGTAAAGATGAACGTGAGTTGTTGTTGTTGTTGTTGTTGTTGTTGTTGTTGTTGTTGTTGTAGCACACGCCCCAATCAGCAACGTCTGTGTGCAGTTGGAAATGATATACTTGAGGTTGGAGAACATCCCTGACCTCCTTCAAAAGGTCAAGCAACTTACACGTACGCACGCACCATCCTCCTGCTGTGCTTGTGTGTACGGTCTAAAAATCTAACAATTGAAGTCACATTTTCCTTGTTGCATATCATTCCACCTTCTTGTGTGCAGTTTTATGCGTGTTTGTGCTTGTGTTGAAATGGACTGTGCTGACCTTGTGCTGACCGCAGCCGAATGCCTACTTTGTTCCGCAGGCCTGTTGGCAGTCGACTCCACAAACCTCATGTAGGAACCATGCCACATGGGCACAGAGGCGTCACCAAACGTTGCATTGATGTGTTGCCAAATGTCCTGTGCGGCAGACCGGTGATCAAAGTGAATTTAATTAACTACTGCGATCCTCACTTCAAACGGCAAAACGTCTTTTTATTAAATGCAGGGAAGTAGGCATTGTCAACGACTAAATTATGAGACAAACTGTCCAGCATTGTGCTTATCGTTCGATGTGACGCCTTTTTGGAGGATCCTTAGTGCCGTACTTATCGCAAAGCGAGGAGTGCTACCACGATGGTGCTTTAATGAAATGCCACGAAAGGACGTCCGTAAAGTGATGCAGACGCTCTGCCTAACAGCCTGGTTGCAGCAAAAGCAGAAGACGGTGTAGTGAATGTTGCATTCGAAAGCGAACCCGTTAACCACCGTTGAAATCAGATGGGCACCATTGACTCTGGTGTATGAGAGCTTCCTTTCGTCTTTCTGCCAAACCCATAACTGTAGTCTAGGACTCGTCCACCAAGACGAAACGGCAGGTATGACAACAACTGACAAAACCTTTTCCAAAGAATACATTTTTCAGAATATAATAAAGATGATGGTCCTTCAAGTGTCTCTCTACATCAGAGGCGTTGGCGCAAAGGGCTATAGAGCAGCGATATTAGTGACGGGGCGATGTGAATTAGTGGAGGATGCTAATATTGCACGATGCTTGCCGAAACCTGTGGCATTATAATGACCCATTTGAAAAGCCTTAGATCACAGTGACCGTGACACTTGTGTCTCTTCCCACAAGGTTGGCAGGAAAAGGGCATTTGTTTGCATCGTGGGTCATGCAGCACTCCTCCTTGTGTCGTCTACGTTGAAAGGCATTTTAGAAAACATGCTGCCACTAAATAGCACTTAGTGTCATTCTATTAGTTGTTGGTTTTGCACCTGGATAGAAACTTGTGACCAAGCAAATGTAAATAGGAATGTACTTGTGCGTTTATTACATTATATGAGCCAACTAAGACAGTGGTTCACCAAACGTTTAGGAGAATCATTCATTCAGGTTATGAGAAATGATGAATGCACTTCATTCTTTTGCCAATTAGGGAATGCTACTTGCGTGGGAGAAGCCATTAAACTGACAACCATCAAAATCTAGTGCCATGACATGCAATTGCCCATTTTCCGCATGTACACACAGGAACCTATTTTAATTTTATGAATAAGCTGAGACGTGTTGAATCGCACGTGCGATCGGTCTCATTTCTCTTGGTGATAGAGTGCTCGTTTGATGATTCGATGATGTGTGTTTAAAACAACTCCGAAGGTAATGAGTGGAGTCGGACGTAGGACAGTCAATTGTTGGCATAACTGACTTCACTATATAAACACATATTGTCTGTGGATCGATATATTCATCCTCTCGTGATTTACATCAAAGTGTACTCGAACCATGACTATAAAATGGATCTGAGCACAAAAGCAAGCAGGAGGAGAGAACAGGATAGTGAGGTGGAGAGGCTTGTTTGGATGTGGATGAATAGGTTGGCACATCCTGCTGTGATTAGCTGAGTGCCTTAGTCAGGTGGAAATGGAAATCTGCGTCATGAGTCACAATTAATGCGTCAGTAGCGCTCTATTCTGATGTGCTTAATTCGAAGGCGAAGGCGTAGGCGAGGCCAATGGACTGAGAACCGTCGAATTCCAATGCCACGAAGAGAGCCTTCCACGTGACAGTGCTCCCAACGCATCCACACACAAAAGCCACTCACCCTCCTCCTTCCAATCGCTAATCCTTTCCCTTCTCTACATTAATCAAGACATATTTTGTCTTACAATCATGATGACGCCAAGTAAATTGACTGTGCGACAAGTTTTGTTCCCTTTTCTGACGAAGTAGTCGTTTGATATTGTGTGCATCCCGCTGCGTGTCGCTATTCATTACTTCCAAATCAAATTTATACATTTCTGTCGGCTTTCCTAGCTCTTATGATTTAGCAGATGCTGGCAGGACAGAGTAAAATAATCCTCATTTATTACATCCATTTGACATCAAAACCATCTTTCTCTAAACTTTTCAAATCAGCTAACTCATCTCCTTACTGGCGGAACATGACGTCAAATCTTGCCTCGCGAATCAGAAATGTGGCACGCTAGAGATGCTTCCTGTCGCATTTTAGCTCCAACTCCCAGCTTCTTCTGACACGACTTTGTTCTGCCAGTAGACGTCTTTTTCCAGTACATTTAGGTGTAGACGAATCAGAATTGCCACCAATGTGAGCTGGTGAGGGTGTGTAGGCAGTCATGCAGACCATGCAATGCAGATTGTAGAAGCAATTTAGCAATGGCTTCCTTCTTACTATGCAGAGGCCTATTTTCCTATCATTCTATCTCACATCAGTGTGAAGGTGTGTAAGCCCACTTAGGAGCAATCACTTCTCGCAAATTTCATCTCTGACTGTGCGTCACATGTGAGAAAGTGCTTCCATGTCTCTTGCTTACTTCGACGTCGCGTACTTGTAAAGTGGGTTCATTGTTATGCAGTTGTAATAAAGGTGTGCGAAAGCATTTGGGAGGGACGGTAACTTCTGAGACGACAAAGTGCCTCTACTACGCATTCCCTGAGGCTGGTGAGTGTCGATGTCAAATTTGGGCAAGTTAGACAACACTGTGAATTGGTCCACTTATTGGAGTACTGAATAACAGACTCCTTCTCAGCACATTCGTTTGCAGTGTTGATGCATGTGTGCGGTACGATTCGTTGACTTGTATCATGATGCTCTGAGGGCAGATGGTGAAGGCTTTACACTCTGCGGAATGTTGTCTGTAAATACATTTCATTAAACTACATCATCAGAAGATTGATAAGTTGTCATGTCGCCTTCCCCTATGCATTGATGAAGTGACTGTCACATCTGAAAGGTTTGGCGATCATTTTGCCTGACATCCACTTCGAAGCATTCAGCTACGTTCAGAAATGGCTTTTTATAATTTCGAATGAACTTCCAATGGATGTCAGCCACACTGCTATAGATTCGGTATCAAAAGGAATAATTGGATCGGAGAGAGCCTTTGTTTAAAAGTCAACATGCCCTGTCGCATCTTTTCTTTACTTAATCAAAATGTTTCCATCACTTTGTGCTACTGGTGGATAAAAGCAGCAGTGTCGTTACTTTGCATAAATGATGGTAGACTGCGCCTTAATGCCACAATATCAGCGCAAAGACCGCATGCCAACAGTGTGCAGGCTTGTACTGTGATGAGATTATCCCATGCTTCTCGGTTGAAGGAGAACTACGACAATCGTAACGGCTATCTCATTCACTTAACACACCCTTCTCCACAGCATTTGCAAATTCCACCGCCAAGTCACCGTGACCTTCCTAAGTTTCAGTCCTAATTAACTTCAGATCTAGTTGGTATGGCAAGGCTACAGGTGAAATTGCATGTAAAGAACATGCCAACTGCCTTTCCAGCACCGTGTCGCAATGTTCCTCAACCGCGCCACAGCCAAGCACCAGAACTGTAAATAAAACTGTTAAAAGAATAAGTCATATGGTGTTCTACTAGTGTTAGGACGCTTAACCATGTTGCATCATTTGCAATACGGAACATAACAGATTGCGAAAACCCTTCTTGGAGGACTGTAGATCGTTCTCCACTTTCTACCACTTGCGATTCACAAACACCACCACAAACGTTCCTCCCACACATCACTTTACTGCGTGCATCATTCTCGTGCTATCCTGAGGCCAAAAGGGCTGATAAAGTTGGTTGACAAAAGAGATTTCTTCCATTTTAAAACGCGGCAGTTGCAATTGTTACCACGCATTTACTGGCGGTACGAATAACTCGTGACGCAGGCACATAAAATGGCGCATCTTGTCAGTAAAACAGTTACACTGCAGTTTGTTCCAAAAAAGGTGCAAGGACGAATAGAATGCGTGCGATTGCAACGTCAGGAACTGATGGGCTCCTGTTAACTACAATTGCGTTTCATATACGTCAGCTGGGTGGCAGTACAAGAAACCTGTGTGCCGGCAAGCTGACGAATAAACTAGATTTGATGAGAAAAACACAAATGAGACTTTGAAGGTGGAACCGAGGAAATTACCAAGTGGATGCTGACATTGTTGTGGGAAAAAGCAGCAAAATTGGTATGACTTACTGTGCATATAATGCCTTCGTCATTTCTCCTAGACAGTAGTGCAAATCACAGAGCATGACGCCAAACAAACAGAGTCCTGTGTACAAAGGATTCGACTTCTCCTGATGCTGAACTGCATCGTGACTAAAGCAGCACCCACCTCTATTGACACTCTGACTCGCGTCTTGCCTTTGGAATCTAGCTAATCAGAATGCAGAGCTAGTGACACACTACTTGTGACCCAAGCATCAAATCTTCAACTTTATTTGACTTAAAAGCTCACAAAGGTTCTACGATGCCACGAGACACTGAGCAAATTGTATTGGAACGTGCCACCATTCTCACCTAAATCAAATTCAGCCTATGCGTCCCGCTATTCCGTCCTCTCTCACTGCTTGCCGCTGTGCTTGGGCACACTTTATAGTCCCGGTCCGAGAACACTTCAACAGAATTTACGAGAGGAGTAAAACATTACTTCAGCGATGATGTGGGTTCATGCAATGAAGTCAGATCTGCAAACACCTGATTTTCTTCACTCAAACTCCATTAGGTACCTTCTGATTTCCTCTACCTATTCCGCCATCCAATGCTGCTTTTGTGTTTGTTTGTTCATGCCACCGAACGCACAATCCGGTGGTTTTATCATCGGACCCCTACGATGGACAACTATCCCAAACCCCAACGTAACCTCATTATTTTCATATGTCTACTTTCACTGAGCTGGTTGCGCTCATGATTGTATGCCACACGTAATGAGGTGATACAGTCGCACTTTTAGCTGCGATAATCGTGGCAGAAGCAGACGATGGTGTAGTACGTGCAGCATTTTTACCGAAAGTCAAATTATGCGAAAAGGCTGAAGGGTGTGCAGAATTCGCCATCTGCCCTCACAGCACCATGTTGCATGTCCTCAACCCGTGCCACGGACATGCATCACAACTGTGAATGGGTGTGTTGAAACGGAGAGTGTTATTTAGTACGCCACCAAAGTGAGCGCCTTCACCGTGTTGTTCCACTTGTCGTGGAATGCAGAGTACTTACAATTTTGCCCAAGCCTTGTCTCAACACTCATCTGGCTCAAAGAAATCATAGCAGCTTCACAGTGACGTCCCAGAAGTCATCGTCCCTCCAAATGCTTTCACACGCTTTCATTACAAATGCATAGCATTAAAAACACGCCTTACACGTATGCGACGTCTAAGCAAGCATGAGGCACTGAAGTACCTACCTACGTGTAATAAACACTCCGAGATGCTTATTAGATGAGAGAAGCTGTTGCTCCTAAGGAAACCTACAAACCGTAGCACTAATGTGAGACGAAATGATAGGAAAATTGGCTTCTGTATGGTAAAAAGACAGCTAGTTGAACCGGCTTGAAGCCTTCCCACAATTGCAACTATCAGCTGCGTCGCATTGACAACTCGGTTGCCAACACCACCTAACCCACTTGCGTTGGTGGCAATTCTGATGTATCTGCATTTACGCATCATCATCTTCTACACGCACTAAGGTTGAATGTACTTGGAGGAGATGTCTGGAGGTAGAACGAAGTCCTGTGGCAAGAAGCTCAAAGTTGTAGATGAAATGCTACAGAAAGCATCTGTGCCAAACCAAGTTACTCATTTAGGAAGCAAACTATGGTGTCATGTTCTGCCTGTACGAAAGTGAATTAATTTAGTTGAAGCGTTTACAGTTAGATAGCTTTGCTGTCAAATGAAATTAATGAAAATCAAAAAAAAAATTTGTCATCACCTGCCAGCATCTGCTAACGTAAAGATAGCGAAAGATAAGCGGTTGGAAGGAGGAGTGTGAGCAGCTCTTGTGTGCGTATGCGTGGAGAGGATCGTCACGTGGAGAGGTTCTCGTCATAGCCATGGAATTCGATGGTGCCCGGTCTAGTGGCTTCGCCTACACAAGCAACAATCTCAAGTTCGCAAACCTCTCTTTTCGCTTAACTACAAAGTCACGAAGAAGATTGGCAATTTATTGAGACCTTAAAGAATGAATTTGCAGAATGATTGGTGAACTACTGTTCTAGATGGCTCGAAATGAGTAAAATGTGCGCAAGCATTGTGGATTTGGCACTGGGATAGACACAACTCCCAAATCTTAACAAATTCTCATTGATTGCTTTATTCTCGTTCCTCTTTTCTCTCTTATCACTTTTTCTTGACTTAGCAACCGGCTACTGAATTATTAATGCAATGTCCCTGAGAACAGAGTTACGTGACCCAAATTAATGAATGAAAAGCAGTTGAAGGAGGTTCGCTCGAAGCAGCGATAACTCTCATCGCCGTGCCTCGTAATGCCCACCCAAGCTTCCGGCTGAAAGGGCCTCCGCGTAAGACTCAAGATGGTTGATTCAATTGGCAACACGTACAATTCCTCATGACTTGGTGCGAAAATCGGCATTTTAGTGATTCGCTTAATGACAATCATTCGCTTAAAGAAATTAGAAATTTATAAGACAAAAATGCTCCTCCGCCTTGAGTAAAATTACAAGGCGAAACATTTGGCATTGCGTTTAGCATTGGATAAGCCGTCCTTTCTGGGTAACATTTTTGCCGCATACCGTTGAATGCTGATTATGCTGACGATTGTATGCCATTCGTAATGAAGCAAAATCCTCACTCATCTCGTAACTTCTATTGAGGTGTGCTCGAACCGAGATTATAAAATGGAACCGAACACAGCGCTCGATAGCCAGATGGGATGAAAGCGTGAGGTGAAGAATCTGTTTCCGATGTTGATGAGTATGTTCGAATGTTGTGATGCCACTTTTCAAAATGCTTTAAGATATCGGACAAATGATTTCGAACAGCTAACTCAAGTGGGAGTGGAGACTGGCTTCTTGAGTCAGAATTAATATTTTAGATGGTCTCCACTCTGATACGCTTGATTCGAGTCTGGTTAAATTAAGGCAGCAAAGTAGGGAAAGAGCTTTCTGTTGTTGGCGCAAGAGCGACCGACCCGTTCATCGCCTAAACATTTCAGTCCTAGTTTCATAAGCAAACATTATTTCAATTTGCACCACGTTAATTCACACTTACCTGTCTTATAGCGTTTAATTAGATTTAGCCATGCGGATGTAATTGCATTGATTGCATGACAGTGATGTGTAGCTTTCACTTGTGTGTGGGCGTCAATTAACAGTTTTACCAAAGCATGCCTTTATTGGCATCATGGATAGCGTAAGTGAATTGTTATTGCCAAGCAAAGGAAGAGCGATAGCTTTGTTCAAGCATTCGTTTCTTTTATTTGTGCACGTTTATCTTAATTTTAAAAGGCAAGGACATTTTTCTCTAAAATTGTTATTATGATCTGTATCATACAAGTATCAGCGATATTAAGCAGCAACCGTGCCAAAATGCGCACAACAATAAAGACATCCAGTGAATACAATTTAAGAGGGCTCATTTTACGTAAGCACATGTGCCGTGAAATTTTTGAAAGTGGTTATAGCATTTGGCATTGCATGATGTCTGGTACGACACTGGCCAAACTGGTAGTAAAATGCTTCAACAGCAGGAAAGTTTTATTTTAAAAGTTCAATTAAATGGAACTGAAATTTCCTGATTCGCTGAGAGTTTATTAGAAGAACAAAGATCTGTTGCGTGTATTGGTTTGTGCAAGGACCTTGACTGCGCTTGAAGATATTTTGTATGCCGAGAGAGGTGTTGTGTTAAAATTAAATGCTCTAGAGCACAAGAATACGCATGATGATTGCATAAGTGCTTTGAGGATCGTGCAGCACAATCTACCATCCAATGTGATGTTGCAAAACAAATAACGTTGTAGGAATTTCTTCTCACTCTTTCAATTCCATTCAACTACCCCACGTAAAAGGAGCTTGAATTTTCCAGGGCAATTTTTGCTGCACTAGGTGAAACAGTCAGTCAGTAGATAGCTTTATAGCAGGAGTTGGGAGATGAGCCAACCTGTGGCATCAGAATCGGTCTACGTCTCCAAACCATATTATTTATTGTCGATTTCTGTGCTAGTTGATACCTGTGCGATTTGACTGCCAACCAATCCTTTGGTAAGCATTGCATTAGGGATCTCCCGTTTCCGTAAATAGTGACGGCTAACTTCGCTGCATATTGTGCCCTCGTGTGACTGCGACATTATCCCGCATAATAGTGATTTGATATTAAGAAAGCTGACATCAATTGCGATAATGAAGCTAATTTGTAGAAAGTGCAAGCCAGGAGTGTAGCATAACCCCAATTCGACGCATGCTGTCTGGATTCACAATGAAGTCATACCCACTTGGCAATGCGGTCCCAGTTAAAGGCATGAGTCGCATCAAGAAGACAACAAATGAAATGATTGCCAAATGACTTGCTTAGGATATTTGCAAGTATTTTGGAGTAATTTGTCACCCCTACATTTCCAAAATAGCATTTATTAAAATGGCTACCTCAGTACGTTCATTACTGCCGTTGAATGGCTCTGCCTACCACTACGACTCATGCTTTATCCAAATCACTTTTCCAGCTTAAATTTGAGGCATACTTGGTTGTATTATCAAAAATCTACTGTTTAATCCAATGGCATTGCAACGTTTGACATCTGGCATTTACCCTCCTGTTATTTTCCAAATTTTCCGACGGTGTGACTGCAGAGCGTATCGGAAAATTCTGGTGATTTAGGCACCACTGCTATTCGTAAAGAGAATGAGGAACAACTTTTCTTTAAATTACGTCTGTACTTGCCATTCTAGCGCCTTCTTTAATTATGAGCCGTGCGTATACGAATTGGCTTCTCTACGGGAATTCTTGAGCCTGCCGATGAGTGAGAGAAACGGCAAAAATGTGACAGATTAGCTTAGACCAAGCTCCCCACATCGCAAGTCGTCCTGTCCCACTTCACACTGTTGGCAATGCTCAACCCTTCCTGGCGTCTTGAACAGCCCTAATTGCAGGGTGCTTAAGCTTGTATTACTAAGGAAAGCGTTGCGAAGGCAAAAAGACAGAGGTGGCACGGAAGCGTTCCACAGAAAAGTTGCAATTAAGAGTGGCTTATCGATAATGAGTGATTTGACACTTTGGTTTGCAGAAATATTTTTGCATTTAAAGCACGTTGTGGCTCAATAACACAAAACTGGCCTCTCATGTGGGTCGAATGAGTGCATTAAATGCTAAAAGTAGCCGCAAATTAAACATGAGTTCGACCTAGATGCTTGGAAGAACAGCCTGTATACCACCTAAAGGCACGAGCATCCCGGAGTTACGTAAGATGAAGGTGATGAACAATGCAGGAAGGGTCTCTTCAACTAATCTCTACCAGAGTTGAGCATTAAGAATGTTGCACCATAAATTGCTAGATTAACTTCATGAAGGCGTTTAATGTGATAAAATGGATTGCAAGTGACGCCGATGTTACTGCGTCTAAAATCAATGTGGCAGCAGGAAGACCAGTATCTCGCTTCCTCACAAATTCATCTTAAGGCAATCAGCGAGCCATGATGCCTCATTTGAAATTGATCAACACAAATCCGCATCTCGGACGTGATTACATGACTCATCTCTTCGGGGGTGTGTGTCACGGATCTCATGTAGTCGCCGGCGTAACGTGTCATTTATTTGGTACTGACATCATCACAGATGGTCAGAATTAATCAATCAAATGCATGGTTCCACTAAGAATCTAACTATGTTCAAATAGATTTAATTAGGTAAGGATATTTGCCCTCTTCATCATCCTGACCACAATTTCTACTAGAGACAACTAAAATGTCACTAGTGACCAGCACATCCCAAACCCATGCGATGTGACCTACCACACAGAACCAAGCAGCAATGAATGACAACTTCATCAGAATTCCCTTCCTTCTAGAGACGTTCTAGATTATAAAGCTGCTCTTGAAATCTAACAGCGCGTGCAGCAGTGCAGCTTGCATTGAAGAAACAGGGCTGCGAGCAGAGCAAAATTTAGTGATAGTAGGGACAATTGATTCGCTGAGTTGTAAAGCAAAGAAGTTAAAGTGTCGAAAAATGGGAGAGCTCTCCATGAGTGAATAGGGATGCACTAAAAAGTCCGGGTGATTTTAAGTAGCTACTTGACATGGAAGTACATATTTAGTGGAGTTAATTTGAGACAGCCCTCAAGTCGTAGGCATCACATCAATCTTGGCATTCAGCTGTTGACGAAGACAAAGTCGACAGCACAAGTTTCTCAACTAACCACAGCTATTTGCAATGTGGAACCTAAGCTGATACTACGTTGCTCTTGCAATGTTTTCACTGAAAACAGCCAACCAGCACATTTGAGACTCTCGGTCAACCAGATAACTCTAAGTTGCAAAGGGCTCATAAGGTAGCACGCTGTCAAGTGGTAGTGATTTGAAAGCTAGTAGTAACTCAGACATCTGACCTCACAATACCATGTCATCATTTACGTGAATAAGAGGATCATCACAGCCTCTGACAAATGATTCCTCTCAGTTACAGAATAGCCTTATCGAAAACATAACGAAGGGCATGTCATGTATTAGCAAACTTGCGTTCGCAGTCTTCAGAACGGGCGCAGCTGTAGCAAACTACTCTCATTGTAGGTGGTGTGCAGCGTACGTGGATCTCTTCATTCATCTGACCTTGCTAATCACCTTGGCGGGTGACAGTTTTAGTGCACGCATGTCACAATAGGAGCATTGTCACGATGGCAGACTTTGGCTTGGCTGGGCCTTTCGATTACTTACTTCTCACGTTGACTCGTGAAGTAGTTTCTGTTCCGCTCATCAGAGCTTGTTGTAGGCAATCACTTTATTTTGTCGCGCTCCAGAGACACTGCTGAGCGAAGGCGTCTATTGTTGTGGCATCCATGTGTGTTCTATGGGTCATATTTTTGCAGAAATATCCGAAAGAGATGTGCCGTTTTGCTGTGACTGCGAGGTTAGTCAACTGCTCCACATCGTCTGAATAAAGGGGTTACTGGCAGTGTTGTAAATTTGCTTAATTATCACCCTGCAATGCTTCCGCCTTGGCACGCCAACAGAATTTGCTTTCAAGAAAGGATCATGCGTGCGTTTGGTACAAGTGGTCTTGATTTGTTACTTGTGAGTGGTCACTCCTCTGCTCTTCATTTACTGATGTCACCATCGCTCGCCTAAGTCCTTCACTGTTTTCAGAAATCAATGCGATTCATCACTAGACCAAGTTTCGCTATTTCATTAGCATTATTTTATCGTTCGTAAGAAGGAGAATTGTTTGCTGACACGAAGTTACCACCACCACCACCACCACCACCACCACCACCACCACCACCACCACCACCACCACCACCACCACCACCACCACCACCACCACCACCACCACCACCACCACCACCACCACCACCACCACCACCACCACCACCACCACCACCACCACCACCACCACCACCACCACCACCACTACCACATCAATTATGTCTAGACGCTTATTCTTTACAGCCCACCGTCGCGCACAAATGCACAGCAGGCTCTTTTGCATCTCTACTTTGGCAATCTTGACAGAAACTCACTAACTGCAGTTGATGAAGGGTAAACTGGCCTAAGATTGGCAGAATGTCCCTGTACTTTGCCGAGCTATTCAATGCTTTCATCAACATTGAGGAGAGTGACTCGGACGGAGAGGATGCGGAGTGGATGAAAGAAGCAAAGGAAATCTCGAATAAGATAACAGCTTCTTTTTTCCAAACTTTAATCCAAAACTTACCAACAATTCTACAGCTTAACCCTTCGTTGTAAAATTCCTTATTCCTCCCTCCGTCTTTTCGCTTGTGCTAACTAGTTGCTAGCTTTTGATACCGGCGCTGTTACTGTCGTGCTTATTGTTCACTGTAAGGCCTTATCCCTTACTGGCCACTGAGTGTTGAAGGCAATGAGAAGGGAAGGAGTGTGAGTACTTTTGTAGTGCCTTGTGCCATTGGTCAATGATAGGATCATTGGGTTTGGGTTGTGGTACGTCTGCTTCAGATGTCATTGATGGAATGGCAACATAAATTCGTATTCGTGCCTTTACCTATCTGCTTGATGGGCTGCAATATGCAGAAAATGAAGCAGAATCGTAGCACCACCTTACTGATGCTTCCCTTCGCGTTTGCTGTGCGTTCGACCTAGTCTTCAAGTCCTCATGTCCATAAAATCCAAAAGGGGAGGCAGCTTGACAGGACACTGAAACAAAACCTTGGTGCCTAGCTTGAGGAGTGGTAATGCAGGAAGCCGACGTTGCATTTCTACCTTGGTTTTCCCCTATTCCATTATCCGTGGCGCCACTTTGGATTGTAAAGGAGACAATACTAGGAGTGAGCAATGCTGTGAAGTGGGT
Source organism: Taenia hydatigena (assembly GCA_036345935.2). Lineage (NCBI taxonomy): Eukaryota > Metazoa > Platyhelminthes > Cestoda > Cyclophyllidea > Taeniidae > Taenia > Taenia hydatigena. Next base: position 1,845,267 of record JADWOT020000003.1, read on the forward strand.
GAAGACATGTTCCCAAGTGAGGACCAGTGCGCAACTTCTCCTCCTTACTTTCATTTTGTCCTGCTGAATTTGCTTGGTAGCATGGTAAGATGGAAAATTTGGAAAAGAAGAGCAATTTGGTGTAGACTTGGCGATTTATCGCTGCCTAAATTGGATTAGACTTCGACTTCGACTCGCCATTAAACTGCCTGTTTGCCCTTACTTTCTCAACTCAAATACCGTGGAGGCCTGATTAAACGCATAGCTGAAGAAGAGGGAATCGTTAGCGCAGTGGTAATGCAAATTTACTTCATTTTGGGCGAAACGCTACATGCTGAGCACTGTGGATGAGAGAATAAAAGCGGACACAAGAGGCGGATCTTGTCTTAGACTGTAGTACTACCCACCCTAAACGCGTCAACCCAATTGCTCCTATTGTTAATCAATGCTGTGGGGCACTTCAGAAGATTTGCTCCCATTCTCTTCCCAATTACCCTTAGAGCAATTGAAAAGGATAACCTGATCACTACTGTCCGGCTCAACTATTCGCATGAACTGAGGCTGTTCCAGCTTCCGGTCATGGCATCTGTAAACAACCCTCATGTGCCCACCCATTCACCCATAAGGTCAAGTTTGCGGCCATGAAGCGCCAGCAGCTGTGTTGGCCCTGCGAGACCCCATGCCCAACGGACCATTAGTCCCAACATCATCATAATGTGCCCCTTTCACTCTACACTCGGAGATCAAGTGAGTCACCCTCTCATCCATACTGTTTGCTTCCCAAGCACTCATTCTTGTTCGCGAGTCCGAATTGCCTCCAACGCAATCACTTTTTCGACGCATTCTAATCTATAATAAGCCTTGTGCATATCCCTGTGCATTGTCACAGGATTGGAGCTGCTCCACCGTCTATACTGATTACTGTCACCACAATGAAATGCAGTGCTAAAAGAGGCGACACCGCAGAACTGGCTTAGATCATGACACTTAATGCTGCGGTTACTTTTCCCAACAACCAAGACAATGATTTCAATGCTACCGGAATGAAACGCAGATGATATCTGCATTGCTCTCCTCGAGGTGGCTAGTTAAGTAAGCCAACATAATTCCTAGCCAATGTATTGGACTGCAACGAGCAGGCATCACTAGATATGCAAAAGCTACAGTCACTAGAATTTTGTAGAGATAAATATCAAATTGATGCATTTCATACACTCACGGGAGCAAATCGGTGTAAAGCCTTCGAATGGTGGCAGAAATTGCAGCACATGCAAAAATGTCTCGAAGGGAAGTGGATTCAAGTCCGATTGAGTTGGTGGATTCCTTCTCCTTCATTCTCACCAACACGTCCATCGATTCGTCGCTGCAACACCGAGGGAGTGCGAGTGAGGCGACGGTGACTAAAAACGACAGAGAAAGGGTGGAGATAAAAGCATTCATAAAAGTCGGATGGATGGGGAAGACGGGTGGATGTGGAGGAAATTGAGAAATGGCACCCACACAGGGATGTCGTCCCCAGTACCTGGGTAGTCATCCGTCTACACCAACAGCGGCAAAAACAGCTACAAATTTTGATAGCAACTGTGGCTGCGGAACAAAGGGAAGGAGTAGCCGAATCACTACCATCACTGCTTTTACGCGAAGATGGGGTTTAATGAATATTTGATGTGTTCCGGTGGTGCTAAGTTAGTGACAATGCATCACATTGTGGTGGTCATTGCAACTAGTTTGAGGCTTGTTAAGGGCTGCGTGAATTGTAGCCGAATTGCGTTAGATCGCAGTCCGCACCATGATCATGCACAATTCGAAATGGATTCCTAGTTGCAATGCCAGTCGTGCTGTGTACTAAGTCGTGCATTCCACCTCCTGCGGCGTAACTAGCGACATCATTTATTCTTACCGCAAAGAAATGAGTAGCGTGCGTGAATGACTCGAACTAGTTGCCATGAAGGAGCTCCCCAACTGTCGCTTGAAGTAGATAAATGGGAATGAGTAGGTGACTGGGTGAGTGGGTGAGTGGAGGGATGGGTGAAAGGAGAGTAAGTAGACTGAGATCTACTCTTCGCAATCCTGACGCCACCTGCTATTGCTTTCAACTGTGCTTGCAGTGGGCAAAAGCATGCATGCACAAACTGCCACATTCCCACATGCATAAAAAGAGGATCTGCCTCACGAATATTCAGTCTACAACGCAATCATAACCACGCGGCTACATTACTGAATGCGTGCGACTACTGTGTATGCATGTTGGCAAGGCAGAAGCATTTGCACCACTATCAATCTGATGTGTCGAACCGGTGGTCGATTATTCTTCATAAAAGACACACTCTTTCATGCAAGACTCAAACCACTTGCTTACTTATCTGGGCTTTGGCGCGCTAAGCATTCTGTCGACGGATATGTGCATTTGTAAATGATGACAGCAATTCAGAGAACGAGATTGCATGGGGATACTAACAAAATCACTGCCCGTATGCGGTATGCAGCAGTATCTGCACGATTGATTTGGGTTCTGTGAGCAAAAGCTACAAAACGTCTTTCTTACAAAGATTTGTGGATCGCCGGAAACCGGTTGCCCTCTTGCCACTGGTAACATTTTCCTAAATATTGGGGCTATGCAAAAGGTCCATAAGTCATCTCCTTCACTTCAATTGACCATCCGCGATTCGAGTGCTACATCCGACTATGTCATTCAAAATCGCACATTATTAAGGCCGAATTATGCCGGTGTTAAGCAGATGAGTTAAGAGGTGAGGGAATAGAACACTAACTGATCATTGAAGTTGGCAGGAAGGCGTTATGATCATTTAATTGCTCACATTCTTGCGATTAGATCGTACCATGGACTTAATCTTTAAAAGACGACAGGAGCATGTACGGGTGAATAGGGGATCTGCGAGTGTGGGTACAGGAGCATAAAATCTGAACTCGATATGTGTTTATCCTAGTCGCCATGATATGCGATAAAATTGCTTAAGTAGAATCTCTAGACACAGTTTTACGTCGGTCGGTCAATCATCCTAAACGATTGCTAGTAAGACCACTGCATGTTACAGTGATTGCAGTCCCATAAGTTGGTAACGCGCTCATAATGCTACACATTACCTCGAATAACGTGAGTGCGTAATATGTGCAAAATAGTCCAATGTGTAGGCCAATTTTGTCTTTTGCATTCACAAGCACACTTCCACTTAGACGTCAAAGACCGCTGCAATCAGCAAGCCAATGGCAATTGCTATGCACACACGCACACACACAGGATCACATTGCTGACAGCGATAGAATTTGATGCTCACCTGTGAGGCCACGTGCGAACGTCGGCATAGGGGATGGAATTTTTGTGCACATTGTCTGATCCCGTGGACTTTACACTCCCCGCGACCCGACGCTTTTACCCCCTCACCTTAATATTCTTCGACGCTTCACTATTGGGTGCTACGCTGAATTCTTCCCTTGGGACACAATAACTCCATACCATTACTCGTTTGTCGTTGTCGTCATGGTTGTAATGATAAGTAGGTAGGATACTCTGTTGCATCAATGCGTAAAACGCTTGCAACTTCAAACGAATGTAATTAGCAAATGTGATTATTGCTTTGTCGAACCTCCTCAGTTGTGCTAATTTGGCCGCACTTCACTCCTTGTGATAGTCATTGCAACTAGTTTCCGGTTGCCTTGAGTCTACACCAAACTCAGTGCTTTTTGTGTTAGTGGAAGAGGATTTGCATCCTACGGAAGAATTATCCGCACACTGCTATACCATAGCAACCACTGTAAACCTAAGCAAAGTTGCAGCACTACGTGTGAATCTGCGCCAACAAATTACTTAACCAACTTCCACATGCGTGCATGTAAACTGTTGCCAGCCAAAATACCAAATAAAATGAGTTGAGTGCAGCCTTATTCAAATAATCCGAACTGGTGCAGCGCGCCACTTCATTTCTAGTATTAAAACGTGTAAGGTGCGTTTGGAGATAGAAACTCATTTATCAACCAGTTAGTTGTGGTTGACGGTGAATGGTGTGGCTAATGGGGAAGACAGTATGCTTAGCACGTGAGTGGATTGAGATCAGTCAATGTGGTTTTAATTTGGAAACATGAAAAGCGTCCAAAGTCGCCAAATCCTCTTTTTTTCGTCACAAGGTATCCTCTCTCAACTATCCTTCTGAATGTTATTACTCAACACATTTGCCTTCTCACTCCTTTTACGGTCACAAGCATGCCGCCATCACAAAATCCACCTATCTCGATAAACTTTTCACGGGCCAACCTTGATCGAGTCACCCATACTACAAGTCGTCTTGACCATTTATCCCTAATTTCAAGGCATGATCAGGACACCTTATTTGTAAAGTGGTAATGGGTTGCTAATCTCATCAACTCTGCATAGTCCTACCAGCTATAATTCTAAGTAGGCAGATTCTGCTCAAACTAACTGTGAGCGCAGTTGCGTAGGAAATGTTGCAATGTAACATTTGCTGATGAAATAACTAGAGAAGTAATGTGGCTGGGTCTTTAAATACAACGAAACCCACAGGATTTGATTCATTTTTGATAGGTGCTTTAGCCTGAGACACCTCGTTGTTGATCAGAAGTCACCATCGAGTGATGTGGCCAAAGGCGATAAGTAAGTGACGAGTGATTTCTGTTGCATGAAGCAGGTCAGTTTGTACTCCAGATCCTTTTCACCCAAGATTCTAATAGTCATTTTTCTCTTCTCTCCACACTCATCTTATTTGCGTCTACTTTGCTGCACTGAATTCTCAAAGTGAATTCCACAGTCATGCACATGGTGTTTCTCCCCCGCATCCTTTGCATTACTGCGTGATACCTACACTGTTACTTCAATCGGCACCGTAACTTAAGAGCATTGATCATTGAAGCCCTTGATCAACGTTACGGAGATATTCAATAGGGTGATATATGATAAGTCGCAAGTGACATTAATGAGAGAGCTCACGAATTTAGTCCAGCAGCAGCTCAGATAACTTTTCGTTTCCTAATATGTGGCGTCGGTCACAATGAATGATGACTTCATTGTAAAGACGTCGACTCACCCAATGACCCACCCAATATTGACCGAAAGGCTTGCATTATAAGCATGGTTATTTGGGCCTCCTCTGTCATAAGGTCGCATTGCCAACATTAGGTCACCGTCATGACGTGTCACTGGCATGGCTTTACCATCCCCACAGACGGTCGGTTACAATGCACCAAATGGTAAGACAGGCACGTTCTAACGGAGTCCAATTGATGCCATGCCAACCCGACTCGCGCGGTTACTTTCGCTACGAGATCCTTCTCACAAATTGCCCTGGTTTTATTGTGCAAGAACGGCACGCAGTCCTCGTCATGACGTGTGATTCACGCGCTTCTTAGTCTAGTGCGTGGATTGACGAGCGCATGAGGCTAAACTATAAAGCGAAATCGGCTCTTCTACAGATGTAGTAACTGCAAACATGTAGGTAATTATGTGATCAGTACCTATGTGGGTCTCTTCTATGTCAGAGGACTTAGAATTGTACACTTCAGACACAACCGTTGCCTTCTTGTAATGGTGAGGACCTTGGCTCTCCACCATCACGCATTCACTTCATTGTGATTTACCACATTTACTAGGCTGCATGTACAATAGGGCTTGCAGCTCCAGATGGGTCGAAGAGAAGCGACGAAACCTTCATAAACTAATTTAAGTGATTTCACTTGTGCCGCAGGTCGCTTTGTTCTGCTATGAATCTTTTCATTGTTTCATACCATGCTTGTGTTCTAAGTGTCGTTGAAACGAAAAAACTGGAATGTCATGAAATCACTCAGCTAGGTGGTTGTAGTGCAGCGTTTTGTTCAAGGAGTAATTGTAATGTCCGATGCATGAACTCTTTCTAACATGCTTTCCAATCTGAACTACCGAACATTCGAGGGGTCAACGTTAAAGGGATGGCTATGACTATGAATATGAAGAGGGTAATTGGGCAGGTGGGTGGGTGGATGGGTTTGAGACTACCTGTCATGAGTCAACTGGAAGCGAAGCCGTAGTACACATCCCAGGGTTAGGCTTGATGTTTAGCCTCTTGGATATGTCAAAACATCTTGAGAATATCTGCACCTTAATAATAAGATTAAAAGTGAGCAAGTGTGTGGCAAGCTTCATCATGTTCCTCGAAGCTAAGTGCCTCGTGTGATTGCATTTACCTAGCGCGTTAAGCGATCTGGTCATCCCAAAATCGCAAGCCTTCACCGACTGAGTTAATCACTGTTGAATGACTTGGAGCAAACGAGATTGTGGAGAAGTTGAGCATTCAAATTCCTAACTGCAAAGATTTGGTGGTGCGATGGACATTAATGGCCCTACATTCAGCAAGACCCTTCGATTTCGTCCCACAACTGAGCTCCCAACTTATCATTTAATGTCCCAAAATGTATCCATACATCAGATCCCGAAGATCTCGCTGTCCAAATATATTTATTAGAGGACACAAATACGCCCAGATGGCCCCCGCTGGAGCATAGGTTAACCACACAAAGCACTTCGCCCACCCTCAACCTACGGCCACGTTGCTTGCTTTTCCACTTTATCCAGCCTGTGCAAAAGTGGGGGGGGGGGGGGGGTCAACTTCACCCTTTCATGAAACTCGTCAGTTCGATACCAATTACCACTGAAATACGGAAGTTACTTGGCACTGTGACAACAGTTGATTGCTGAGTGCTACTACAGAAGAACCATAACTTGTTGCGTTTATTGAATGACCGATTCCATGAGGAGTAAGTTTTGCTGTGCGGATAGATTTGAAGCAGAATGACTGCAGTCTGGTCAAGGAAAGAGTTCAATTCTGGTGACTCGGTAAGGGTTGCGGTACCAACCAAGACAAAGACAAGTGCGTGTCGGCCGCAGCTCACTTACCAGCCATATAAGGCATTACTTTCACCTGACGCTTTGCACTTTTGACTAAAGAGCAATTGATGGCCGAATGACAGATGTTAGTCACTGCTCTTACACAAAGTCGGAGTTTGCCTGCATGGGTGGGATAACTGAGGATCACGATAGGACGAGGGTCAATAGTTCCAAAAGCAAATGTGCCTAAAGGTACCATGGGAGTTGCTACTATTAAGTCTAACATTCCTGTGAGATTTCTATGCAGTCTAAATTACTGAATGTTTTTTGCCTACAATTACTCATTGAATGCTCAAAATAATTAAATGTTGTCAATTTCTGCAGTGTCAAGCACTTTGGAATGCTGCCTAATGTGCCAACTAACATTTGCTAACCCCACTTTTACAAGTGACAGTCCTCGATCCCAAAGCAGACGTTTGCCAGATATGTGCCTGTTGGAGATTGAGAAAGAACAGCTAAGAACAGTTTCTCGAAATCAACAAAGACAGCCAATGCCTGTTTTGTTGACAAGTTAACAGTAACTCTTTGGTAAAGCGTGACGAACAGGAGAATGGAATCAAGTAGTCGCTCAAAGGCAGCAACTATGAACGATTCTGAACGTCCGCATGTAGAAAGTGATGCACTACACTTTTGTTAAGATAATTAGGTGGAGAGTGAGGACCTTTGGCCAGAAATGTACTTCCATTTGCAAGACGGTAGCAAATCTTCATTGCACAGTTTACTGCACATTTCAACACCATGCAATTAACTTAAAAATGAATGGCGGGTATTGTAACAAAGATAGTCTGTACATAAATTGCAAAAGTTAATCGAATTGCCGCAATACATTCTCGACAATGTAGAGGTTTGGTTTAGTTAGCTGCATGCAAACATTGATGAATTCGTTGACTTATTGCGATCTAATAAGAATTGTGCATGGGTTTCCTGCTTCTCATTCCTCACCTCCTTTACACTCTTCAACTCCCGAACTTAAATTTCTCTGGCTGACACCATCGCCATGCTGGAAAGATTAACTGTTTGTGAATACCAACACAGTTCTTTCTTTTACCTTCGTTTCCATCTCCTGCATTTTCACTTATCTTGCTCACCTTCTGATTTGTAAGACTAATGCCGAAATGAGCGAAGACCAACACATGGAAATCACAAATCAGGGGATCACGAAGAATGCAATGAACAGCAGCAAAGCCGCACCAGTACTTCTAGCTACCTTAACTTAAATCTTTATGGGTGTAACTGGTGTATCAGGGTGGTTGGATGCAGTGAGGAGTCTAAGTAACCTGGTACATATGCATACATCGAAATGCACATGAGTGGCAGCATCTTGTGAGCATCTACAGGATGGAATGAATCTGCAATGAACAGCAGCAAGACCGCACCAGTACTTATAGCTACCTTAACTATACACTAACCCAGCCCTCCCATCCCACCTCACCTTGCTTACACTATCGCATCATATCTGCTCCTTAGTAGCTGCATAGCGACGTCTCGTATGCTTCCACTTTTGCAGCCCTTTGACTTGTTGTTAGATGGTGATTGACTCAAGAAGTTAGGCCTAAGATAGGACCAAGGTAACAACCGCATTGCATTTAATTGAAAGCACAGCTAAACGGAGATTTGAACACAACGGCAGAGAACTCATAGCAAAGAGGCTTACCAAGGCTCATTTTCGCCAAAGATTTTGTACTTTTCAACGTCAAATGTTAAGATCATTAGTTCTTGCACATCTCTCAGTCAACACCATAAAGGCAGTTATTGAATTAAATTAATGAATTCGCATTTATACCTGGCACCTATGCCAAAGAAATGAGGTTGCATTTGTTGATGCAGATGATGATGACGACGACGACGATCTTGTTTCTTTACGAAACAGGAGTTCTTCATTCATGGGTGTGTCTATAGTGCATTGATGCTTTGATTAGAAGCGCTCAGGGCATTCTTCTTTTCCGGAAGTAAAACAAGGCTTCTGACGATGTTTCAAGACCAATACTTGGTGAATCAAGCGCCGTTGAATGCGAAACTTTGCTTTAAAATTATAGTTAGATTACGTTTGGGTTTCTTAAAGGCGAGTGCTTTTTGTGAGGAAAAGTTTGACCCAGAAGCCGTTGGTGTGGAAGTAAACTGGCAGAGCTTTTGCTATTAATTTGGGGCTTGATACTTTACTTATGTGTTTTACCTTCAATTTCGTAGTAGTTCAAGTTCTCTCTTGGCAAACGGAACATCTCGATGAAAAGAGGTTTAAGCAGTTAAAAATGTTCGGTGTCTGACCAGTTTAATCCATACTGGACGAGGGGTTGTAAATGCAACAATGTCCCACTGGTTGCCTAACAATTGATAGGCTTAGTACAAGTGTGCGCTTCGAGCATCTGTCGCATGCTCGACGAATGTTCATTTGGAAGCAGAGGAAGTGGGACAGAATGGGCAGGGTGGGCAGTGTGGGCGAAATGCAACAATGTCCCACTGGTTGCCTAACAATTGATAGGCTTAGTACAAGTGTGCGCTTCGAGCATCTGTCGCATGCATTTAGCTGTTGGGAAAAGAAGTAATCAAGGTAAGCGGTGTAGGTGTGTGTGTGTAAGTGTGATTGTGGACATGTGTGTGCATCATCAGAAACCATGTGAAGGCCATCGCGTATGCTTCGTCTAATCCTTAGTTCTTACAGCATCATCAGTTTAAACACCTACCCGAGCGTTGCGCAAGTGACTGAGAAACCTGTATGGAAAAAGATATTCCACACCCTGAACAAGAGATCCTGGCGGCTTTCTCTGATCCTAGACAGACTCGATTTCCGACCAACCTGCGTCATTCGCAGCAGCTTCAAAATGGCTTAATGATGAAGGCCAATCAGCTATCATAGCTGCGCATGAATGAAATCACTCTGACGAATGCTCAGTCCTTAATACCCGTGCTTCATAACCATCAGTCGCGCACACGCCGACCACGCCTACTTTAAAACTCATTACATTGGGCACCAGAGGCATTTACCTGCCAGTCTGTTGCCTTCCACGGGATTCGGGAGATATGCGTACACAACATTATGATATTGCAGTTGTCCATGCACCTTGCAAAAAGCGGTGATCCAGTATGTGACAAAGTTGCGAATTACTTCGATGAGAAAGCATGTCAAATGTTGATCTTAGTTTCTTCAAAAAAGACATTGAAGGATTTTGCCATTAGACAATATAAAGGATGAATAATTAACGACTTGGACTATTAAAGTTCAAAAGCTCTGTCATTTTATTTAGTCATGTCGATAGAAGAAATTACTTGCGCCGTCTGAGGCACTAGACGTGCATCTGCATTCGCACTGACGTTTAAATTCGGACCCGTAAAAGTGACCTGTAATCTTCGTTAACTGTTGACTACCAGTTTTTTGGTCACACTTAAGGTCTCCTGTTTGTCAACTTACCTTGACATCTTTAAACAAAGTAACCATAAGTGAAACTTTTGCGGTTAAATGAACATTGTTTACCAAAAAAGTTAGCTATTTCTCTTACCTTGAAAAATAATAAAACGCAAGATAATTTGTAATGCTCAACACGCAAAGCCATGCCCATTCCAAGGTTACCAAAGGTCACGGCAGTTTGGCGAAAAGCGTTGTAGACGTAAAAGTGGATCAAGAGGCTACTTATATGGTCCGTATGCCAAGCCACCGAGCAGAACTGGAATGCTCACATTTCTAAACAACTTTAATTTTAATTATTATTGTATTACCTCGCATCTCACCACTTCTTCCATACTCTGTTGAAAGACATCCAGAGGCAAGGGGAACACAGTACACCTACCTAATTGAGCCGACCACCTTGGAGGTGCAGACACAGAGCGGAAGACAGTAGATGTAGGAGAATACTTTTACCTGCACCCTCCTGATCATGCTACGGAGATGGCAGCACAATCCACGGCGAGAGAAGTAGACGCACTCGCCACAGACACGTTCATAGGCATGCACATAAACTGGAGCAGCAGCTGCAGCACCAATATGCGCGAAGGTTGGTCATTAATCTATTCCCTGTGGAACACCTACAATGGTAGAACAATCAAAGCTACATCCAGCCTTAGTAACCACTGTCCAATCGTGTCCCGTCTGATTAGATCACTCATCATCTGTAAGGAGGCGATCGGAGTCTCGACGTGCACGTTGCGTGAACGGTGTTGAGGGGTCTATCTGACAATGCTGGCTAGATAGTGGGCGGTCGCAGGAAGGCAGGAGAAGAGATATTGCGACAGGCACACACGCGGGCATTCACGTCCGCAGTCATGCATGCACATCCGCTGATCGTGTCGCATTAGCAGCATCACGGGATGGCGCGAGGGACGGTCATGTACCACTCTTCCCTTCACACTTTCAGGGGCCTTAAGAAAGCGTCTACCATAATCTTAAACAAAAGTTGCCATTTACGTGCTTATTCACAGCTAATGACAACTGCTCTGGCTATGGAAGGAACTTGCGAAATGGTAGGGGCACCTCTAATCATATTTTATTGAGCAGCGCAACCCAACTCAGCATATTAAGTAGAGAGACAATCGCCACTCGATGATGTAGCAGGACTAAGAACCAACTCCCCTTCTTCGAGTATCTTAAAGACTTATTCCAGTTCAACTTTGCTAGAACCTTCAAGACGTCAACACAGGTATCATCAAATGCAGGAGCGAGAAACAAACAATTCGATCACCAGCTGATGAGTTGTGTGTGTGTGTGCGCGTGTCCTTTTCCATTCGACGAGCAGGGCTACTCACTGGGCTAATATGGCGAACATTTTCCAACAAACGCAGAGAAGGACTCGTGGACTTACAGCATGAGCGATTGAGTGAGTGGGCGAGTGAAGCAAGTGCCATCGTTATTCGCATTGTGACTTTGGCTTGAGAAAGGCAGAAATGCTTTGTCATTAGATGAGGTGGGTGTCTACTGCTACTACTACCGCGAAGTACCAAGTGGACAACGGTGTGGATGATGCCGTTGTCGTTGCAAGCAATTACTGTGACGCGAGGATTGTGTGGTGTCTCACCACCTCCCACCTTCGCATTATTTGTCGGTGGACAAGGCATTATGTGACAGACGTGTTGATGGCGTGACTGCCAAAGGGGTAGACGACCACGACCACGACGACGTGACAACCAATGCGCGAAAACATCAATGAGGTCAGCCAAATGACTGTTATCGCCCTCGATCCCCCCCTCCCTCCCTCCCTTCCTCCCTCCCTCTAGCGGAAGCTATATCAACCTCGACGTCTGCGTCACGCAGTCATTCTACGCTTCCGACCTTCCCGACAATGCTGAGTTTCGGTTATCTCTACTCCCTTCACTTACCGACATTTCTTCCACACCATCTTCACGTATCCTCACTTTATTTCAATACCCCTACCTGTACGTTTCTCATGCCACTAACCAGCATGCACATTTGTTGACATTTAGGCTGAGGATGAGGCTTCACATCGCAAAATCACCCAACTGCCACCCGAATTGGTACCACAAATATGCCACTTCCTGAATGTTCCCGACTTCATTAATGTGTGCAAGGCGATCCCGCATTGGAGGTGGATACTACGAAGTCGTCGTTAGCGTGAGGGACTCAATCGCAACATCAGTGGGTGGAAGTGGCTAGACAAGAATCTGTGCAAAATGCTCTTTCCACGACTCCCGTCAGACACGAATCGAGACGCAGTTGCGGCTGTGCAGCATGACATGGAGGAGGTGGATTCACTCCAACCATTCCTTTCCCAACGTGGTCGCCACCTTATCAAGTCGACAGTATATTGTTGTCTGCTGCCTATTCCGGACAATGGGATTCTCCTCGCACGCTTGCATTTAATTGCACTCTCGCCGCTGACAGTTTATTGGAAGGAAGCCAGTTCGTTATGGACCATAACTTTACACTAAATGGTTCCTGTGTTGAATATTACCCGGCAAGGGGCAACTTCATGCCTAAAGTGCGCATTTTAAAAGAGGACTTCCATGACCACCTCCGCCATTATGATTGTTTTATCTACATACTGGAGAGGGATTTTGACTTGATGGACAACCTCATTAGTCTTCTTGACATTATGAAACCGCATCAGACACTAATCATTACAGTCGTGACAGACGGCGTGCGTGATGCGGAGGAAGACATGGAGGTGCTCTCCGCTTTCGTGGACAGTATGGAGAACTTTGAGAGTAGTCCACTAGCCACCACGAGTGTGAAGTGGCGTCTACGGTGCTGGAAGTGCTTCGGATCTGACTACTGCAACACAATGGAGTTGATGGAGATTGCGGGCTACGATTTGAGTTTGAGGAGGAGTGATGACAGTACCACGTCGTCATCTACGTGGGAGCCACCTGTTGGAGGACATGAATTGCTTGTGGATCGTGAACCACCATCACCACCACCTGCATCTCTCAGCGCTCCTCCTCAAACTAAAATCGCAGCACGCAAACTACAACAACTCCATTGGGTTATATTAGTCGGATCCGAAGCGCTTGCAGCAACAAGGGCGCAAGCTTACACTCGTGGTGGCCACCTGACGGAGGGCATGAATTGCTCGTGCATTGTGAACCACCACCACCTCCATCTCCACCTCCACCTCCTTATTTACCATTACATATCGAATAGGCTGATTCGGATGGTTGAATTGAGGAATAAAGTAAGAGTCTTTTGAGACGGGTGGAGAGAGGATATAATGAGGTGTACTTTCCTACTGCATGGCAGAGTGTGGCAGTGCAGGTTGGTTCGTGATGCAGAAGGTTTGGGAGAGCAGGAGGGTTATGGGATGCGAAGAGGAAAGGCGATGTGCAAAGCCAGTGATGGTGGCCCTGTGACTGGTAGAAGTGACTGGTACGTGTAGGTGGGTGGATGGTTGAATGACAGTGTTATAAAATGCAGAAGGATAGCTGAATGCACTGAGGCATACGCAGATGTTGGGAGGGAGACGCAGTCCATGTACACAAAATCACAACGTGTAGATTTATACGAGTTTGGTAATGCTGGCGTTGTTGACCCTAAATCATGAGACGTGAGCGTGGGTAGGCCTGCGAGATCGTCCCTGTGGAAGTGGGTGGGTGTGTGAGTGGGTGAGTGGGTGGGGAGTAGGACCGCGTGACCACACCTCACACGTGTGTGTGTGTGTGTCTGTGTCATTTGACCTCGTTGAGCGTGCGCGACGCGTGAGTTGTAGGGAGACCGACTGCATTGAGGTATACGTGATAGTGCGTCGAATGGATAGAATGAGGTGAAGAAGAGGTGTGCGATAAATGGAGGCCAAGGAAAATAAGCACAGGAGGGTGATGAATTTGGCCGAGTAATTTATGCGAATCAACTTGAATCTTCCACATGTTGAGCAAAAGATGACATTATTGTGTCTCTCGTGTTGCCCATCAAAACTGCTTGCATGAAAGCGACTCGAAATTGAACTGTCCAGGTGATAACGGAATCGGAGTGTTTACAGTTGCCAGCAAGCATTGCAGTGCACACGAGCACATGGTCGAAGTTGAGGGCAATGCAGCACTAACAGTCTCTATTACTTCACAGGTTTTCGATAAACTCGACAGTATTCCATGGAGGCGTGGTGTCTCTATCCCACTTCTAATCAATCAACATACCCTGCATGGTCGGAGGGAAGGAAGGGAGGAAGGAAGGAAGTACCAATAGTAGCAGCAATAATAATAATGCAAGTGTTCGTATTACTACTAGGAACAGCAGCAGCGGCAGCAGCAGCAGTAGCATTGGCGGCAATAGTACAATTGTGCCCCCTACCCACTGCAAATCCTTTCGTTCAATGAATCTGCTTGAAAAAGCCATTGCTCAATTAATCAAATTGGAAAGACTTTAGTTCACTTATGGGGAGTATGTTGCTCCCCACAGGGCGAATAATAATGTCACTCATGAAGGACACCACAGTGCTGACAATGAGAAGCCTCACGTATTGGCACAATTCTGGCGACTGGGAGCAACACCTTATGGCAGATGTGGAGACTCATCAAAAAGACGGCCCTACCAATAAGGCAATGACTCAAAGTAGAAGCTGCTCCTTTAAATGCACCACCTCAAGTCCAACGAGAACTATTTTCACCAATTTATTATTCTATCTTACGGCTACCATCCACCGTCGCGCATGTGTGACACATTTTACCTCTTCCTTCTCCCTTCATTCCTTCCTTCGTTCATTCCTTCCTTTCTCTTTCCTTCTCTTCACCGAAAAGCAAGCCTGCTATCCCACCCATGTGGTATGTGCTGGTTCTTTCCTTACCACCATCGGAAATGCACATACCGGAAATGCTGCATGAATCCCTTCAACACTCACACCCGTCTTCCCGTCATACTCAGCAACAGAAACCCGCTACTAAAGTCATTTGAGTAGCACTTTTATTCCACTCGCATTTCAACCGCATTTCTAGCTCACTGGCATTGTGAGGCGACAGTACAGTCTCATCGTCGTGGGTGGTTGCTATCACTTACACAAGCACATTCAACGCATCCCTCACCTATACCACAAAGCATCATATCGTTCCGGCCGTGCCAGTAATAAATATCATCATTAGCCGCCAACATGCACCACGGTCCAGTGTGATGGTAGTGTAGTCACCAGACAGAAAGCGCTGCTGACTTTCAAATGGTGAGGAAATCGATTAAATCCATTGATCGTGTCACACACTCAAACATACCGCCACTATAATGTTTTGGTGTCTAAGTATTAGTTCATGAGCTTCAACCAGCGTCCGTGATGGAACATTCATCTCCTTTGAATTTGAGTGCAGAGCTACAGCAGAAAAAAGGGTTGCGAACCTCCTGTCGCTACACTGTGATGTCTAAGCATGACTGAGGCTTGTTAATTTCATTCACCATAGCCATTGACTTCTATTGCACCATAGTCATGCAATTAATCTCCGAGTTTTACTCTCTTTTGTTTAAGATTATGGTAGACGCTTTCTTAAGGCCCCTGAAAGTGTGAAGGGAAGAGTGGTACATGACCGTCCCTCGCGCCATCCCGTGATGCTGCTAATGCGACACGATCAGCGGATGTGCATGCATGACTGCGGACGTGAATGCCCGCGTGTGTGCCTGTCGCAATATCTCTTCTCCTGCCTTCCTGCGACCGCCCACTATCTAGCCAGCATTGTCAGATAGACCCCTCAACACCGTTCACGCAACGTGCACGTCGAGACTCCGATCGCCTCCTTACAGATGATGAGTGATCTAATCAGACGGGACACGATTGGACAGTGGTTACTAAGGCTGGATGTAGCTTTGATTGTTCTACCATTGTAGGTGTTCCACAGGGAATAGATTAATGACCAACCTTCGCGCATATTGGTGCTGCAGCTGCTGCTCCAGTTTATGTGCATGCCTATGAACGTGTCTGTGGCGAGTGCGTCTACTTCTCTCGCCGTGGATTGTGCTGCCATCTCCGTAGCATGATCAGGAGGGTGCAGGTAAAAGTATTCTCCTACATCTACTGTCTTCCGCTCTGTGTCTGCACCTCCAAGGTGGTCGGCTCAATTAGGTAGGTGTACTGTGTTCCCCTTGCCTCTGGATGTCTTTCAACAGAGTATGGAAGAAGTGGTGAGATGCGAGGTAATACAATAATAATTAAAATTAAAGTTGTTTAGAAATGTGAGCATTCCAGTTCTGCTCGGTGGCTTGGCATACGGACCATATAAGTAGCCTCTTGATCCACTTTTACGTCTACAACGCTTTTCGCCAAACTGCCGTGACCTTTGGTAACCTTGGAATGGGCATGGCTTTGCGTGTTGAGCATTACAAATTATCTTGCGTTTTATTATTTTTCAAGGTAAGAGAAATAGCTAACTTTTTTGGTAAACAATGTTCATTTAACCGCAAAAGTTTCACTTATGGTTACTTTGTTTAAAGATGTCAAGGTAAGTTGACAAACAGGAGACCTTAAGTGTGACCAAAAAACTGGTAGTCAACAGTTAACGAAGATTACAGGTCACTTTTACGGGTCCGAATTTAAACGTCAGTGCGAATGCAGATGCACGTCTAGTGCCTCAGACGGCGCAAGTAATTTCTTCTATCGACATGACTAAATAAAATGACAGAGCTTTTGAACTTTAATAGTCCAAGTCGTTAATTATTCATCCTTTATATTGTCTAATGGCAAAATCCTTCAATGTCTTTTTTGAAGAAACTAAGATCAACATTTGACATGCTTTCTCATCGAAGTAATTCGCAACTTTGTCACATACTGGATCACCGCTTTTTGCAAGGTGCATGGACAACTGCAATATCATAATGTTGTGTACGCATATCTCCCGAATCCCGTGGAAGGCAACAGACTGGCAGGTAAATGCCTCTGGTGCCCAATGTAATGAGTTTTAAAGTAGGCGTGGTCGGCGTGTGCGCGACTGATGGTTATGAAGCACGGGTATTAAGGACTGAGCATTCGTCAGAGTGATTTCATTCATGCGCAGCTATGATAGCTGATTGGCCTTCATCATTAAGCCATTTTGAAGCTGCTGCGAATGACGCAGGTTGGTCGGAAATCGAGTCTGTCTAGGATCAGAGAAAGCCGCCAGGATCTCTTGTTCAGGGTGTGGAATATCTTTTTCCATACAGGTTTCTCAGTCACTTGCGCAACGCTCGGGTAGGTGTTTAAACTGATGATGCTGTAAGAACTAAGGATTAGACGAAGCATACGCGATGGCCTTCACATGGTTTCTGATGATGCACACACATGTCCACAATCACACTTACACACACACACCTACACCGCTTACCTTGATTACTTCTTTTCCCAACAGCTAAATGCATGCGACAGATGCTCGAAGCGCACACTTGTACTAAGCCTATCAATTGTTAGGCAACCAGTGGGACATTGTTGCATTTACCGCCCGTCGTCCAGTATGGATTAAATTGGTCAGACACCGAACATTTCTAACTGCTTAAACCTCTTTTCATCGAGATGTTCCGTTTGCCAAGAGAGAACTTGAACTACTACGAAATTGAAGGTAAAACACATAAGTAAAGTATCAAGCCCCAAATTAATAGCAAAAGCTCTGCCAGTTTACTTCCACACCAACGGCTTCTGGGTCAAACTTTTCCTCACAAAAAGCACTCGCCTTTAAGAAACCCAAACGTAATCTAACTATAATTTTAAAGCAAAGTTTCGCATTCAACGGCGCTTGATTCACCAAGTATTGGTCTTGAAACATCGTCAGAAGCCTTGTTTTACTTCCGGAAAAGAAGAATGCCCTGAGCGCTTCTAATCAAAGCATCAATGCACTATAGACACACCCATGAATGAAGAACTCCTGTTTCGTAAAGAAACAAGATCGTCGTCGTCGTCATCATCATCTGCATCAACAAATGCAACCTCATTTCTTTGGCATAGGTGCCAGGTATAAATGCGAATTCATTAATTTAATTCAATAACTGCCTTTATGGTGTTGACTGAGAGATGTGCAAGAACTAATGATCTTAACATTTGACGTTGAAAAGTACAAAATCTTTGGCGAAAATGAGCCTTGGTAAGCCTCTTTGCTATGAGTTCTCTGCCGTTGTGTTCAAATCTCCGTTTAGCTGTGCTTTCAATTAAATGCAATGCGGTTGTTACCTTGGTCCTATCTTAGGCCTAACTTCTTGAGTCAATCACCATCTAACAACAAGTCAAAGGGCTGCAAAAGTGGAAGCATACGAGGCGTCGCTATGCAGCTACTAAGCAGCAGATATGATGCGATAGTGTAAGCAAGGTGAGGTGGGATGGGAAGGCTGGGTCAGTGTATAGTTAAGGTAGCTAGAAGTGCTGTTGCGGTTTTGCCGCTGTTCATTGCAGATACATTCCATCCTGTAGATACTCACAAGATGCTGCTACTTATGTGCATTTCGATGTATGCATATGTACTAGGTTACTTAGACTCCTAACTGCATCCAACCACCCTGATACACCAGTTACACCCATAAAGTTTTTCAATTTGCCCTCTTCATGAATCTAAACAGGGTGCAAAAACGCTACAATGTTTTTGTAAAATTCCATGCTAAATTGTCTGGTTCGTACAGTACCACTTTCATTTCTTTAAAGTCACAGACTACTATGTATTCACATCCATCTAAGAATAATTTAAAATGAATAAGGGTTGAAATCCCGAGTCTTTATAGATTTCAGGAGAGCTGTTGGCTGCATCATAATACGCACATTGGAATAGCAATTGAAGCAAGATCTGCAAGTATGCTTCCCTTCCATGTGCTAATGCGTTAGCGCAATACGGATAGATTACTCGAATCTGGTTAGCACACCGTCACAATGCATGGAGGACGACTGGAGTCTTTGGGGTACGTCTAATTTGTTTCTGCTGACCAAGTGCCTGCTTGTTTTTTATGGCGTCGGTGACGGCCATCCCATCCGACGGGACTGCATGCTCCAAAATAGATGAGAACGGAGTAATTTGAGTATGCTGTCTGTTTCGTGTCTCGCAGATGATCCAGCACCGATTTTAGATTGGCACTGGGCTCATTCATCAAGAATGACTTAAAAGATGTGCTCTAGTTTCCTACTTATTATAATGTGAAGGAGATGGCGTCGCACAACTCAACGACTATAAGGCAGGGTCGGGATATGGAATTGAATCCTTCGAAGTGGCCGATGAAGAGTGAGCCCAAACCGACAGTAGGGTGGATTCTGTGGCATCACCACCATCCTGCTATCCACTAAGTGATAAGTGAGATAAGACGTTCGTCTGATGGACAAAGGAGATATATTTAAACAAACGACAAGAACAACAAAAAGGGCGACAAGTGGGCTGCCAAAGAAGCCAAGAAGCTGTCTGACACAAAGCACCTCAGACGACGAATGTTCATTTGGAAGCAGAGGAAGTGGGACAGAATGGGCAGGGTGGGCAGTGTGGGCGAAAGGGGAACTCGCAAGCAGTCGCAGGGACATTCTGCCAATCTTAGGCCAGCTTACCCTTCACCAACTGCAGTTAGTGAATTTCTGTCAAGATTGCCAAAGTAGAGATGCAAAAGAGCCTGCTGCGCATTTGCGCGCGACGGTGGGCTGTAAAGAAGAAGCGTCTAGACATAATTGATGTGGTGGTGGTGGTGGTGGTGGTGGTGGTGGTGGTGGTGGCGGTGGTGGTGGTAACTTCGCGTCAGCAAACAATTCTTCTTCTTAGGAACGACAAAATAATGCTAATGAAATAGCGAAACTTGGTCTAGTGACGAAGTGCATTGATTCCTGAAAGCAGTGAAGGACATAGGCGAGCGATGTTGACATCAGTAAATGACGAGCAGAGGAGTGACCACTCACAAGTAACAAATCAAGACCACTTGTACCAAGCGCACTCATGATCCTTTCTTGAAAGCAAATTCTGTTGGAGTGCCAAGGCGGAAGCAATGCAGGGTGATGATTAAGCAAATTTACAACACTGACAGCAATCTCTTTATTCAGGCGATGTGGAGCAGTTGACCAACCTTGCAGTCACAGCAAAAGGGCACATCTCTCGTGAATATTTCTGCAAAAATATAGCCCACAGAACACACATGGATGCCACAACACTAGACGCCTTCGCTCAGCAGTGTCTCTGGAGCGCGACAAAATAAAGTGATTGCCTACAACAATCTCAGATCAGTCAAACACCTTTTAGGAGTCATGAGCGGAACAAAAACTACTTCACGAGTCAACGTGAGAAGTAAGTAATCGAAAGGCCCAGCCAAGCCAAAGTCTGCCACCGTGACAATACTCCTATTAACATCGGCCAACATGTTTTGGGCTTCGAAGTGAGGTGGATAATGCGCCATGTGTGGCAACTCAAAGAGGCTGCAGCATGTGGTATATGAACAACCAGATACAAAATTAGCCCAAGTAAAGATCCACTTGCGCAGTGCCTGGAGACAATTCACTGTTCCTATGCTTACGATCCAAATACCGCCTGAGATCCATATTCAAGTATTCAAACAGTATGTGCATTTTATCAAAGTAGCTTATCGTCAATTTCTGGAAGGTGAACGCAGAACCTCGTGATTTCTCGTTAATGGGCCCAATCTGAGCCACCTAACAGGTTCCAGCTCAAATGGCATCGCTTAACGGTTTTGGGCTACCACCTCAAAACTTTCATTGGAATAGGTGAATTTATGCAAATTATAGTTGTTAAATAAAGTCTACTTGTAAAAGTGAATGCCAATGTATAGAAAAAATGTTCATTAAACCACCCTCGAAGCTCTCAGAACAAAATTCAGGGCAACTTTGGTCGTGATTAGTCAAGAAAAAATTGCTGACCTCCCATTTCAAGCATTATTAGTCTTCAATAACGCCTTAATTTTGCTTAACGGTATAAGGAATAGCAAAGTTAGATAGACAAACTTATTTGCACGGGTAAGTTGTAGCACCATCCCTGTTGGGACAGGTATGGTATTTGGACGATTTGGCAACAATGGGAGGTTAGGAACACGAATGTCTGAGGGCTGATCTGTTCTCATGTACTCGGTATCAGCACCGTTCTCGCCTCTCGTCCGTGAGATGCATCACACGAAACATGATCATTTCATCAATTTCTAAACGAGAAGATAGAAGTCATAGCTAACAAAGAATTTCAAAGCCGGATCACCAGTGGCTGCACTTTGGATTGATGTCTATATCATTATTATTACTCGTGAAATCACCACAATGTAAAGTTGCATGTGTGCTTTGGTGAAATGGATGATCAAAGGGGATTTCGGCTTTAGAATATAATATTTTGACTTGACAATGTCTGTAATTTTCTTTAAGAATTGCAAATTAATGTGCTCCTGTGTAAAGTTTCTAAAATATCAACTTGTGTTAGCAAATTCGCTCTGACTTCACTCAATGGTATCTAGTGTCTAACTAGTTTTTTTTAAATTCACCATAATTTGATGGCAAATTTTATTTATTCATGAATGAGTTTTACTTTGATGAGCCATTTCCTCGCAGCACTGACTTGGTTATAAGTAGCTAACTGAAGGAGCAAGAATGATGTTTTGTACTGCGACAATAGCATTGGTTAAGAAACCGAGGTCAAGTCAAACAGAAAAGTGCTCAAATCATTGCTAATTGGCGATGAAAGCATTTCCCAGTTGCGGAATTGATTGCTTCAAACAGACACTTTTCAGCTTAAACTGTCTTGTTCGTCCAAATCTGTCATTTGTCCTGCAACTAAGCAAAGCTGAGCAGTTTCTGAGTTGGTAATTTTTCAAATGAGGCACCGACGAGTGGGTAACCAGTCACAACTAACGTTGACTCGAATTTTGCTCTGAGCATTTTGTGGTAATGTCGGGTTGCAATGTTTCGAGCCCTACTCGATCAAAAGTGGGAGAAGATTTGACAGAGACACTTAGCCTATCATCCTAGGCCCGCACGGTGATGTTTACAAGTGTATTGATCTTAAGTCGGAACAGATAAAGGCCTTGAAGCGAGTAAGGCGTGATCACACCGACCAAGGTGTCCCTCCGACTGTTCTCAGAGAAATTGCGCTCCTGAAAGAACTGTAGCACCACCCCAACATCGTGAAGCAAATCCTAGGGATTAAAGACGTTGTCAAGTGAAGAACGTGTCACCCCAAATGACGGTTGACTGCACATACTGTTTGAATACTTGAATATGGATCTCAGGCGGTATTTGGATCGTAAGCATAGGATCAAGTGGATTGTCTCCAGGCACTGCGCAAGTGGATCTTTACTTTGGCTAATTTTGTATCTGGTTGTTCATATACCACATGCTGCAGTCTCTTTGAGTTGCCACACATGGCGCATTATCCACCTCACTTCGAAGCCCAAAACATGTTGGCCGATGTTAATAGGAGTATTGTCACGATGGCAGACTTTGGCTTGGCTGGGCCTTTCGATTACTTACTTCTCACGTTGACTCGTGAAGTAGTTTTTGTTCCGCTCATGACTCCTAAAAGGTGTTTGACTGATCTGAGATTGTTGTAGGCAATCACTTTATTTTGTCGCGCTCCAGAGACACTGCTGAGCGAAGACGTCTAGTGTTGTGGCATCCATGTGTGTTCTGTGGGCTATATTTTTGCAGAAATATTCACGAGAGATGTGCCCTTTTGCTGTGACTGCAAGGTTGGTCAACTGCTCCATATCGCCTGAATAAAAGGGTTACTGGCATCTCCATCACCGCAGCTACTTATAGGCTGCTAGTAGACACCCCGCCACCACCACCACCACCAGACTAGACTAGACTAGACTACGCTGCGCTAAACGCAAATGAGGCTTTAAATGTAAAAGACAGAGAAGTAACCAGTTGAATACTGGAGTTATGACAACAGAGTATTGGACATAGCAAACGTGGATTCTTTACGAGCCACTTTGTCGTATAATTAGACGACCTGAATCGGCATGATCGGTTGTGGGCATAAGATCAGCACAAGTTCCAAAGCATGTCGCTAAACAATAAAAGCATTACATGCAAATGATTTTGACTTGTCTTAATATCGCACTGCATCATGACCGGAATATCATCCATCTTCGTTGACATTCTGGCACACATCCGGCATTTCGAACCAAACGTATCAGACTGGCGATCATCTGGCACATTAATTCTGACTCAAGAAGCCTTTTTTCCCTTTATTTTATCTCACATCAGTGCTACGGTGTGCGGGTCCACTTCGGAGCCTCTTGATTATTTAGACGTCTCATAGTTGCAAAATGTGTTTTTAATGTTATGCATTTGTAATGAAAGGGTGTAAAAGCATTGGGAGCGACGGCAACTTCTGGAACGACACTCTGAAGCTACTATGATTTCTTTAAGACAGGTTAGTGCTAAGGTAAGGCTTAAGCGAAATTGCAAGTACCCTATATTCCGCGACAAGTGGAACAACACGGTGAAGTCGCTCACTTTGGTGGCGCACTAAATAACACTCCGTTTCAACACACCCATTCACAGTTGTGATACATGTCTGTGGCACGGGTTGAGGACATGCAACATGGTGCTGTGGGGGCAAATGACGAGTTCTGCACACCCTTCAGCCTATTCGCATAGTTTGACTTTCAATAAAGATGCTGCACGTACTGCACCATCGCCTGCTTCTGCCACGATTAATGCAGCTAAAAGTGCGACTGTATCACCCTGCAGACGATTGTTCCTCATTACGTGTGGCATACAATCATGAGCGCAACCAGCTCACTGATATCAGATTTATGTAAATAATGAGGATTTGTTGAGTTTTGGAACTGGTGTCCATCATAGAGATGCAATGATAAAATCATCAGATTGTGCGTTTGGTGGCATGGGCAAACAAACACAAAAGCAGCATTTGATGGCCGAATAGGTGGACAAAACCGAGAGAGACCGAATGCAGTTTCAGTGAAGAAAATCAGGTGTTTGCAGATCTGACTTCATTGTATGAACCCGCATCATCGCTGAATCAATGTTTTCACTCCTCTCGTGACTTGTGCTGACGTGTACTCGAACCGTGACTATAAAGTGGGTCCAGGCACAGCGGCAAGCAATGAGTAGGACGGAATGGTGGAACCCATAGGCTGCATTTGATTTAGATGAGAACGGTGGCACGTTCTAATGCAATTTGCTCAGTGACTCAAGGCATCGCAGAGCCTTTGTGAGCTCCTAAGTCAGGGAAAGATAGAGATTTGTTGTTTGGGTCACAAGTAGTGCGTCACTAGCTCTGCGTCCAGACTAGCTATATTCCAGAGGCAAGAGGCGAGTCAGAGTGTCAATAGAGGTGGGTGCTGCTTTGGTCTCGATGCAGTTCGGCATCGAGAGAAGTCAAAATTTTGTTATATACAGGACTCTGTTTGTTTGACGCCATGCTCTGTGATTTGCGCTGCTGTCTAGGTGACATGACCAAGGTATTATAAGCACAGTAAGTCATACCAATTTGGCTGTTTTTCCCACAACATCCAGTTGTCACAATGCCAGCATCCACTTGGTAATTTCTTTAGTCCCGCCTTCAAAGTCTCATTTGTGTTTTTCTCATCAAATCCAGTTAATTCGTCAGCCTGCCTGCACTCAGGTTTCTTGTACTGCCTTCCAGCTGATGTATATGAAACGCGATTGTTTTTGATAGGAACCCATCAGTTCATGTCGTTGCGATCGCACACCTCCTATTCATCCTTGCACCTTCTTTGAAACAAACTGCAGTGTAACTGTTTTACTGACAAGATGCTTCATTTTATGCTCCTGCGTCACGAGTCATTAATACCGGTAGTAAATGCGTGGTATCGAGTCCAACTGTGACTTTGTGAAATGGGAGAAATTACTTTTATCAACCAATGGTTTCAGCCCTGTTGGCTTCAAGACAGCACGAGAATGATGCACGCAGTAAAGTGATGTGTGGTGAGGAACGTTCGTGGTGAGGTTTGAGAATCGCAAGTAATAGAAAGTGTAGAACGATCTACAGTTCTCTCCATATTTTTTTCAATCTGTCATATTTCGTATTACAACTAATACAACACGGTAAAGCTCCCTAACCTCGGTGGAACACGTAATGACTTATTCCTCTTTAACACATTCATAGATTTGTTGCTTGTCTGTGGCACGGATGAAGAACATTGAGACACGGTGCCTTGAAGGCAGTTGGCATGTTCTTTGC
The DNA here is from genome assembly GCA_036345935.2 of Taenia hydatigena. Classification (NCBI taxonomy): domain Eukaryota; kingdom Metazoa; phylum Platyhelminthes; class Cestoda; order Cyclophyllidea; family Taeniidae; genus Taenia; species Taenia hydatigena. The sequence continues at coordinate 1,870,633 of JADWOT020000003.1, forward strand.
ATGCAATTTCACCTGTAGCCCTGCTTTACCAACTAGATCAGAAGTTAATTTTGACCGAAACTTAGGGAGGACACGATGACTTGACGGTGAAATTTGCAAATGCTGTGGAGAAGGGTGTGTAAAGTGAATGAGGTAGCCGCTGCGATTGTCGTAGTTCTCCTTAGACCAAGAAGTTTGGGATTTGCTCATCACAGTACAAGCCTGCACACTGTTGGTATGCGGTCTTTGCGTTGATATTGTGGCATTAAAGCGGAGTCCACCATCATTTATACAAAGGAAGTAAAGACACTGCTACTTTTATCCACTAGTAGCACAAAGCGATGGAAACACTTTGATCAAGTGGAGAAAAGATGCGACAGGGCATGATGGCTTTTAAGCAAAGGCTCTCTCCAGTCCAATTATACCTTGTGATACCAAATCTAGAGCGGTGTGGCTGATATTTATTGAAATTTCATTCAGAATTACAAAAAGCCATTTCAGAACGTAGATAACTACTTTGAAGTGGGAACGTATGCATCTGAGGCAAACTAAAGGTCTTACCTCCCATCCGATCACTGAATCCCTTAGTTGTGACAGTCACGCCATCAATGCATTACAGGGATGGCGACGTGATAACTTATCAACCTCCCAGATGATGTAGTTTAATGACATGTATTTACAGACAACATTCTGAGGGGTGTGAAGCCTTCCCATCTGCCCTCAGAGCATCATGATACAAGTCGACTAACCGTACCGTACACATGCATCAACACTATGAACGAATGTGCTGAGAATGAGTCTGTCATTCAGTACTCCAATAAGTGGACCAATTCACCTCAACACTCACCAGCCTCAAGGAATGCGTAGTAGAAGCACGATGTCGCCCCAGAAATTACCGCCCCTCGCAAACGCTTTCGCACACTTTTCTTACAAATGCATAACAATGAACCAACTTTACAAATGTGCGGCGTCTAAGTAAGCAAGAGACATGGAGGCACTAACTCACATGTGACGCACACTTGGGGATGAAATATGCGAGAAGTGATTGCTCCTAAGTGGGCTCACATACCTTCGCACTGATGTGAGATGAAATGATAGGGGGATAGGCCATTGCATAGTAAGAAGGAAGCTATTCCAAAATTGCTTCTACAATCTACACTGCATGGTCTACTTGGCTGCCTACGCATCCTCACCCATTCACATTGGTGACAACTCTGATTCGTCCACATCCACGCATTCGTAGCTTCTACCTCAACCTAAGCCGAATGTACTTGGAAAAGACCTCTACTAGCAGAACGAAGACGTGTCAAGAAGCTGGAGGTTGGAGCTAAAATGCTACAGGAAGCATCTGTATCATGCCGCATTTCTGACGTACGATGCAAGATTTATTGTCATGTTCTGCCAGTAAGCAGATGAGTTTGTTGACTTGAAAAGTTGAGAGAAGGATAGTTTTGATGCCAAATGGATGCAATAGAAGAGGCTTATTTTAGTCTGTCCTGCCAGCATCTGCTAGAGCGTAAGAGTTAGGAAAGCTAACTGAAATGTGTAGAATTGACTTAGAAGTAATGAATGGCGAAACGCAGCAAGATGCACACAATATCAAACGACTACTTCATCAGGAAAGGGAACAAAACCTGTCGCGCAGTCAATTTACTTGGCATCATCATGAATATAAAACAAAATGTGTCTTGATTAACCTAAAGAGGGCAAATATAAGCGATTGGAAGGAGGAGGGTGGGTGGCTTATGTATGTGGATGCGTTGAGAGGACTGTCACGTGGGAAGGCTCTCTTCGTGGCATTGGAATTCGACGGTTCTCAGTCTAGTGGCTTCGCCTACGCCTTCGCCTTCGAATTAGGCACATCAGAAAAGAGAGCTACTGACGCAATAATTGTGACTCATGACGCAGATTTCCATTTCCACTTGACTAATGCACTCAGCTAATCACAGCAGTCCCAGACAACAGCCATAGGTTCGGCAGGAAGACAAAAGGAAACTCTCGTACACCCGAGTCAATGGTGCCCATTTAATTTCAACGGTAGCTAATGGGTTCGCTTTCGAATGCAACACTCACTATGCCATCTCCTGCTTTTGCTGCAACCAAGTTATTCAGCAGATCATCAGCATCACTTTGCAGATGTTCTTTCTTGATATTTCATCAAATCACCATCGTGGTAGCACTCCTCGCTTTGCGATAAATGCGGCACATGAGACCTCCGAAAAGGCGTCTCATCAAAAGATAAGCGCAATGCTGGACAGTTCGTCCCATAATTTAGTCTTTGACAATGCCCATGTCCCTGCATTCAGTAAAAAGGCATTTCACCGTTCGAAGTGAGGACTGCAGCAGTTAAGTAAATTCACTTTAATCGCCGATCTGCCGCACAGGACATTTGGCGACACATCAATGCAAAGTTTGGTGACGCCTCTGTGTCCATGTGGCATGGCTCCTACATGAAGTTTGCAAAGTTGACTGCTGATAGGATTGCAGAACAAAGTTGACATTCATTTGCGATCAGCTCGAGGTCAGCACAGTCCATTTAAACACGATCACACGCATTAAAGCGCACACAAGAAGGTAGAATAACGTGCAATAAAGAAAGAGTGAATTAAATTTGGAGATTCTTATGCGAAACGTACAAGTACGGCAGGAGGGTGGTGCGTGCGCACGTGCAAGTTGCTTAACCAATTGAAGGAGGTCAGGGATGGTCTCCTACCTCAAGTAATCATTTCCAACTGTACGCAGACGTTGCTAATTGGGGCGTCAACTACAACAACAACAACTCACGTTCATATTTACTAACATTTCAGAAGCATGCTTGTCAACCCTGTTTTTGTTGGCTACTTTGTTGTACATTAATTTGGGAACCGCAAATAACCTCAATTTGCAGCAAGCAATTATAAGACACTGTGTTACTTATTTCATGAAATGAGTAGTATGTATGCATTTTAAGCAGCACTTATGCATAGTGAGGGAGGCTTTTGTTGGAGCAATCGCACACTTACAAATGTCAGCAATCATAGCTGGGATGTGACCCGTCGGCCATACCATAGCATAAAAGTGCATGGAGAAAACAAAGAGGACAACTTTCTCAGGAGTGTTTATATGGCTTTCCACCAACAAAAGCAACACAATCTATTCAAAATATCAACAATGCATGTGAATGGCCTATAAGAAGGGTACCAAAACAGACATGCTCAATGCGGGTATACGCTTAGAACTTGAGAAATCATTGCCTTGCTTAAGACTTTCTGAGTTTCTCTAATCTAAAAAGGAATTTAAATGCATGTGGTTTTGTGTTCATCATTTCCTTTAGAGCACCTTTCTTTCTTCCATCAAAATCAGCAGCCTATGTGCTTTTATTAAAAAAGATACCGTTTAGGCACAATGTGTTGGGTTTGAAAAGGTCACGAGCAATCTCTGATTAATAAATGAAAGCCACAATTGTAAATGACTTGAAATACCTAAGAATACGGATGGCATAATCGGAACATTTGTTTAAATTCATTCACGGAGACAATTTCTTTCTCGTCTGACTTGCAACTTTCCTTTTTTTCAAAATGCCTTGTTTCATAATTTGCACTTTTGCCAGTATTTGCAATTACATGGAGAAAGAATCCACACACATGCACCATTGGTGTGATAAGAGAATTAGAGGTTAAATAATTTGCGTACTCTGGTCAGAGTGGAATGACTTGGATTTCGCCATTACGTTGTTAAGGTGTGAGTGGCACCAAGTTACACAAATTGCATCCCACGGACATTTCATGCATTGTTTGCACAACTCAGGTTGGCACGTGGTCCATGAGCAGTTAGCGGAACCGGAGCAAGTTCCGGTTGTGGATGGACGGGGTGACGCGGCCAGGCGATGCTTACTTGCCACCGAAGTGTGGGACGGCTCAATGACCCAACTTGAAGGCAGTCATGCTGCAAAAATAGCCACTTCTCACATACGGCAACCTTCAGATGCGCTTTACCTCATTCTCATGCCTAGGCATACAGAAATGACAGAGGTAAGAGTGCTTACAGATTCGACATTTAGAAGTTACTTGTACTCGAACGGTTAGACCTACTGCGCTCAGAAGTCCTAAAATGCGTCGGTTGGTGACATATGTTACCTTTCCATTTGTCGTTTAACTTCCATGTCAGGCTTCGAAGGCGATTTCGACCAGTAGAATAGGAAATCCCAGTGGTTTGATTCAACTGTGCGATGAAGAATTTGTGCACAGAGACTTTTCCTTTGCAGCATCTTGTGGACTACGTGATATTGAAGGAGACTAACAAGCGTAGCTACCCACGGACATGTCCAATTTCGTTGGGAAATCTCCACGTCGGTGTGGTATAATTAATGCTGAAAATTAGCCATGGTAGCCTTATATTACCAATCTTAGTGCAATTCATTCCAAATCCGCAGATAAAAGCAACAGATCAGTGAAGAAGTGGGCAACTTGTAAGAAAAGTGACCTCAGTGAATAGGTTTACTGTGCAATAACAGCACAAAGCACAAATATGCATGATCCTCTCAATAGGCCGAACTTCATTGTGCTCCTGGGTTGTTGTCTCTTACTTGGAGTCCTAATCGAATGGCAAGCGAACCCAATGGATTCGACATGGGCTTGCCCACATCGAATGAGGGTTTTATTGTGCATTCGCGGCTGCAATGGTCCCTTGCAAATATGTTGCCTGGACTTGCAAATAACTGCGACAACTGGAAGTGCCACTTGAAAATCACCGTAAAAATAGGCTTGGCTGATGAATTGCTTTCACGCTACGCAGGGAGACGTGCGATAAAACGAAACGGAGAGGAGACAGGCGAGTGCTTCACCTAGCAAGCATTCTTCTTGATCCCCTGATTTGTGGTTTCTATGTGTTGGTCTTTGCTCATTTCGGCATTAGTCTTACAAATCAAAAGGTGAGCAAGATGGGTGAAAGTGCAGGAGATAGAAACGAAGGTAAAAGATGGAACTGTGTTGGTATTCACAAACAGTAAATGTTTTCAGCATGGCGATGGATTCAGTGAGAAAAACCTGAGTGTGGTAGTTGAATAGTGTGAAGGAGGTTAGGAATGAGAGGCAGGAAACACATGCACAATTCTCATTAGATCGCAATAAGTCAACGAATTCACCAATGTTTGCATGCAGCTAATTAAACCAAGCCTCTACATTGTGTAGAGCATATTGCGGCATTTCGATTAACTTTTGCAATTTATGCACATACTATCTTTGTTACCCTACCAGCCATTCATTTTTAAGCTAATTGCATGGTGTTGAAATGCACAGTAAACTGTATAATGAAGATTTGCTACCGTCTTGCAAATGGAAGTACATTTCTGGCCAAAGGCCCTCACTGTCCACCTAATTGTTTTATAAAAATATGGTGCAGAAATTTCTACATGCAGAAGTTCAGAAGCGTTCATAGTTGCTGCTTTTGAGCGACTACATGATTCCATTCTCCTGTTCGTCGCGCTTTACCAAAGAGTTACTGTCAACTTGTCAACAAAACAGGCATTGTTTGTCTTTGTTGATTTCGAGAAACTGTTCTTAGCTGTTCTTCCTCAATCTCCAGCGCGCACATATCTGGCGAACGTCTGCTTTGGGATCGAGGAGTGTTACTTGCAAAAGTGGGGTTATTAAACGTGAATGTGAGTTAGTACATTGGGCAGCATTCCAAAGTGCATGACACTATAGAAATTGAGAGTATTTAATTCTTTTGAGCATTCTATGAGTAATTGTAGGCAAAAAAACATTCAGTAATTTAGACTGCATAGAAATCTCACAGGAATGTTAGACTTAATAGTAGCAACTTCCATGGCACCTTTAGGCACATTTGCTTTTGGAACCACTGGCACTCGTCCTGTCGTGATCCCCAGCCATCCCACCCATGCAGGCCAACTCCGAATTTGTGTAAGAGCAGTGACTAACATTGGTCATTCGGCCATCAATTGCTCCTCAGTCGAAGGTGCAAAGCGTCAGATTAAAGTGATGCCTTATATGGCTGGTAAGTGAGCTGCGGCCAACACGCACTTGTCTTTGTCTTGGTTAGTACCACAACCCTTACCGAGTCACCAGAATTGAACTCTTTCCTTGACCAGACTGCAGTTATTCTGCTGCAAATCCATCCACACAGCAACACTTACTCCTCATGGAATCGGTCATTCAATAAACGCAACGCGTTATCGCTCTTCTGAAGTAGCATACTCAGCAATCAACTGCTGTCACAGTGTTAAGTAACTTCCGTATTTCAGTGGTGATTGGAGTCGAACTGACGAGTTTTATGAAAGGGTGAAGTTGATCCCCTCCCACTTTTCCACAGGCTGGATAAGGTGGAAAAGCAAGCAACGTGTCCGTAGGTTGAGGGCGGACGAAGTGCTTTGTGTGGTTAACCTATGCTGCAGCAGTGGCCTTCTGGGCGTATTTGCGTCCTCTAATTAACATATTTGAACAGCGGGATCTTCGAGATCTGATGTATGGATACATTGTGGGACGTTAAATGATAAGTTGGCTGCTCAGTTGTGGGACGAAATCGAAGGGTCTTGCTGAATGTAGGGCCATTAATGTCCATCGCACCACCAAATCTTTGCATTTAGGAATTTGAATGCTCAACTTCTCCACAATGTTGTTTGTTCCAAGTCATTCAACAGCGATTAACTCAGTTGGTGAAGGCTTGCGATATTGGGACGACCTGATCGTTTAACGTGCTAGGTAAATACAATCACACGAGGCACTTAGCTCAAAGGAACATGATGAAGCTTGCCACACACTTGCTCACATTTTATCTTATTATTAAGGTGCAGATATTCTCAAGATGTTTGGATATATCTGAGAGACTAAACACCAAGACTACCACTGGGATGTGTACTACGGCTTCGCTTTCAGTTGACTCATGACAGGTAGTCTTTTAAAACCCATCCACAAACCCACCCACCTGCCTAATTACCTTTTTCATATTCATTGTCATAGCCATCCCTTTAACTTTGACCCCTCGAATGTTCGGTAGTTCAGATTGGATTGCATGTTAGAAAGAGTTCATGCATCGGACATTACAATTACTCCTTGAACAAAACGCTGCACTAAAACCACCTAGCTGAGTAATTTCATGGCATTCCAGTTTTTTCGTTTCAACGACACTTAGAACACAAGCATGGTATGAAACAATGAAAAGATTCATAGCAGAACAAGGCAACTTGCGGCACAAGTGAAATCACGTAAATTAGTTTATGAAGGTTTCGTCGCTTCTCTCTGACTCATCTGCAGCTGCAAGTCCCATTGTACATGCAGCCTAGTAAATGTGGTAAATCATAATTAAATGAGTGCGTGATGGTGGAGAGCCAAGGTCCTCACCATTACAAGAAGGCAACGGTTGTGTCTGAATTGCACAGTTCTAAGTCCTCTGACATGGAAGAGACCCACATCGGTACCGATTACATAATTACCTACATTTATGCAGTTACTACATCTGTAGAAGAGCCGATTTCGCTTTATAGTTTAGCCTCATGCGCTCGTCAATCCACGCACTAGACTAAGAAGCGCGTGAATCACACGTCATGACGAGGACTGCGTGCCGTTCTTGCACAATAAAACCAGGGCAATTTGTGAGAAGGATCTCGTAGCGAAAGTAACCGCGCGAGTCGGGTTGGCATGACATCAATTGGACTCCGTTAGAACGTGCCTGTCTTACCATTTGGTGCATTCTAACCGACCATCTGTGAGGATGGTAAAGCCATGCCAGTGACACGTCATGACGGTGACCTAATGTTGGCAATGCGACCTTATGACAGAGGAGGCCCAAATAACCATGCTTATAATGCAAGCCTTTTGGTCAATATTGGGTGGATCATTGGGTCGTGTCAACGTCTTTACAATGAAGTCACATCATTCATTGTGACCGACGCCAAACATGGGGAAACAAAAAGCTACTGCGCTGCTGCTGGATTAAATTCGTGAGCTCTCTCATTCATGTCACTTGCGACTTATCATATATCACCCTATTGAATGTCTCCGTAACGTTGATCAAGGGCTTCAATGATTAAAGCTCTTAAGATGCGGTGCCGATTGAAGTAACAGTGTAGGTATCACGCAGTAATGCAAAGGATGCGGGGGAGAAACACCATGTGCATGACCGTGGAATTCACTTTGAGAATTCAGTGCAGCAAAGTAGACGCAAATAAGATGAGTGCAGAGAGAAGAGAAAAAGGACTATTAGAATCTTGGGTGAAAAGGGTCTGGAGTACAAACTGACCTGCTTCATGCAACAGAAATCACTCGTCACTTACTTATCGCCTTTGGCCACATCACTCGATGGTGACTTCTGATCAACAACGAGGTGTCTCAGGCTAAAGCACCTATCAAAAATGAATCAAATCCTGTGGGTTTCGTTGTATTTAAAGACCCAGCCACATTACTTCTCTAGTTATTTCATCAGCAAATGTTACATTGCAACATTTCCTACGCAACTGCGCTCACAGTTAGTTTGAGCAGAATCTGCCTACTTAGTATTATAGCTGGTAGGACTATGCAGAGTTGATGAGATTAGCAACCCATTACCACTTTACAAATAAGGTGTCCTCACCATGCCTTGAAATTAGGGATAAATGGTCAAGACGACTTGCAGTATGGATGACTCGATCAAGGTTGGCCCGTGAAAAGTTTATCGAGATAGGTGGATTTTGTGATGGCGGCATGCTTGTGACCGTAAAAGGAGTGAGAAGGCAAATGTGTTGAGTAATAACATTCAGAAGGATAGTTGAAAGAGGATACCTTATGACGAAAAAAGAGGATTTGGCGACTTTGGACGCTTTTCATGTTTCCCAATTAAAACCACATTGACTGATCTCAATCCACTCACGTGCTAAGCATACTGTCTTCCCCATTAGCCACACCATTCACCGTCAACCACAACTAACTGGTTGATAAATAAGTTTCTATCTCCAAACGCTCCTTACACGTTTTACTACTAGAAGTGAAGTGACGCGCTGCACCAGTTTGGATTATTTGAATAAGGCTGCACTCAACTCATTTTATTTGGTATTTTGGCTGGCAACAGTTTACATGCACGCATGTGGAAGTTGGTTAAGTAATTTGTTGGCGCAGATTCACACGTAGTGCTGCAACTTTGCTTAGGTTTACAGTGGTTGCTATGGTATAGCAGTGTGCGGATAATTCTTCCGTAGGATGCAAATCCTCTTCCACTAACACAAAAAGCACTGAGTTTGGTGTAGACTCAAGGCAACCGGAAACTAGTTGCAATGACTATCACAAGGAGTGAAGTGCGGCCAAATTAGCACAACTGAGGAGGTTCAACAAAGCAATAATCTCATTTGGTAATTATATTCGTTTGAAGTTGTAAGCGCTTTACGCATTGATGCAACAGAGAATCCTACCTACTTATCATTACAACCATGACGACAACGACAAACGAGTGATGGTATGGAGTTATTGTGTCCCAAGGGAAGAATTCAGCGTAGCACTCAATAGTGAAGCGTTGAAGAATATTAAGGTGAGGAGGTAAAAGCGTCGGGTCGCGGGGAGTGTAAAGTCCACGGGATCAGACAATGTGCACAAAAAGCCCATCTCCTATGCCGACGTTCGCACGTGGCCTCACAGGTGAGCATCAAATTCTATCGCTGTCAGCAATGTGATCCTGTGTGTGTGCGTGTGTGCATAGCAATTGCCATTGGCTTGCTGATTGCAGCGGTCTTTGACGTCTAAGTGGAAGTGTGCTTGTGAATGCAAAAGACAAAATTGGCCTACACATTGGACTATTTTGCACATATTACGCACTCACGTTATTCGAGGTAATGTGTAGCATTATGAGCGCGTTACCAACTTATGGGACTGCAATCACTGTAACATGCAGTGGTCTTACTAGCAATCGTTTAGGATGATTGACCGACCGACGTAAAACTGTGTCTAGAGATTCTACTTAAGCAATTTTATCGTATGTCATGGCGACTAAAATAAACACATTTTACGCTCTTGTTTCCACACTCGCAGATCCCCTATCCGCCCGTGCATGCTACTGTCGTCTTTTTAAAGATTAAGTCCATGGTAAGATCTAGTCGCAAAAATGTGAGCAATTAAATGATCATAACGCCTTCCTGCCAACTTCAATGATCAGTTAGTGTTCTGTTCCCCCGCCTCTTAACTCGTCTGCTTAACACCGACATGATTCGGCCTGAATAACATGCGATTTCGAACGACATAGTCGGATGTAGCACTCGAATCGCGGATGGTCAATTGAAGTGAAGGAGATGACTTATGGACCTTTTGCATAGCCCCAATATTTAGGAAAATGTTACCAGTGGCAAGAGGGCAACCGGTTTCCGGCGATCCACAAATCTTTGTAAGAAAGACGTTTTGTAGCTTTTGCTCACAGAACCCAAATCAATCGTGCAGATACTGCTGTATACCGCATATGGGCAGTGATTTTGTTAATATCCCCATGCAATCTCATTCTCTGAATTGCTGTCATCATTTACAAATGCACATATCCGTCAACAGAATGCTTAGCGCGCCAAAGTCCAGATAAGTAAGCAAGTGGTTTGAGTCTTGCATGAAAGAGTGTGTCTTTTATGAAGAATAATCGACCACCGGTTCGACACATCAGATTGATAGTGGTGCAAATGCTTCTGCCTTGCCAACATGCATACACAGTAGTCGCACGCATTCAGTAATGTAGCCGCGTGGTTATGATTGCGTTGTAGACTGAATATTCGTGAGGCAGATCCTCTTTTTATGCATGTGGGAATGTGGCAGTTTGTGCATGCATGCTTTTGCCCACTGCAAGCATTGTTGAAAGCAATAGCAAGTGGCGTCAGGATTGCGAAGAGTAGATCCCAATCTACTTACTCTCCTTTCACCCATCCCTCCACTCACCCACTAACCCACCCACCTACTCATTCCCATTTATCTACTTCAAGCGACAGTTGGGGAGCTCCTTCATGGCAACTAGTCCGAGTCATTCACGCACGCTGCTCATTTCTTTGCGGCAAGAATAAATGATGTCGCTAGTTACGCCGTAGGAGGTGGGATGCACGACTTAGTAAACAGCATGACTGGCATTGCAACCAGGAATCCATTTCGAATTGTGCATGATCATGGTGCGGACTGCGATCTAACGCAATTCGGCTACAATTCGCGCAGTCCTTAACAAGCCTCAAACTAGTTGCAATGACCACCACAATGTGGTGCATTGTCACTAACTTAGCACCACCGGAACACATCAAATATTCATTACACTCATTAGCCAATCATACTGATTTGAAACCCTATCTTTCCTAAGGCGACATGACTGAGCACCAGCTCTACGGATCTTAGTCCGGATGGCGACGACTACTGAGTGGTAAGTGGTTTCAGTGGGTGCAGTGAGGAGAAATGGATGGAGCACACAACGGTGAAGCGGTGCATAATGGAAAGTGGGATGAAGATAGGTAGTGTGTGGAGGCAAAAGCGTCGAGGAACAAAGCAGGCCAATTCCATGACAGATTAGATAGTGTAGCTAATGCCAAGTAGGCCTTCCCCTGACCGGTGTGCAGACACGACTTTACAAGCACATTCAAGCATTTCTCGCTCCCTGCAGCGTAACTGTGAAAGCTCAGGCCACTACCGTATGTCACTGCGCATACTGTAAAGAGTTATCTGTGGGCATTTGTGCAATGCACTTGACATCGACTTGCTGCAATCACTCGGCTTTGTGTTTGAAGTGGAGTTGGAGCTGTAAAAGCTCTGGAGAACACTAGCTTACTGGTTGTGACAGACTGAGTAATTGAATGAGCACTTGGTGCTGATGAAATGATAAATGACGCACTCATGCACGATTTTCACTGCAATGTAAGCCTAGTTTTCATGTATAATGGTGTAATAATTGTGGCAACTTGGCTACGTCTCTGTATCGCAATGATTTTTAATCCAATATTTGAATGAGACACTTGGCGCTTTGGTTACGCTGCCTCACACTGAAGGACGTCTCAGCATCATGGCATCTACTTTCCGATCTTTACAAGAACCCAGATAGTCGTGTTAAAAGCGTTACCAGACACCGTCAAATACTCTACAAAGAACTAAATGGTGCCTGCAACATCTTACCCAGCAGTCACGAGTGCGCCGATCGGCTCACTCCTCTAAGCCTTTTCATTTAGGCCTGCGGTCCCATCGACAGGCTGTTTTCAATTTATCGAAAGTTCACAGGGTCTAGTAGCATTTAGGCTAATGCACGATACTCTGGTCGTTTTGATTACCAGGCCGAATTTGATGCGGCACACCGGAATCGCGGAACTGTGGTGAGATATTGCTGATGGGGAGTTCCGTAGGAATCACCTGTTATAGACTTCCTTTGCTCATTTCCCGCGGCTTTTGACAACGCGAGAAAGCAACACATCATTCTATAGTTCTTCTTCTATCTGCTGATTCAGAACCTTTTTTAGTTTAGCGCTTTCAATGGTGTTGCGGTGATTGGGCATCGGCAAATCATGCAAAAGCTTACAAACTGATATGTCACAATCTGGAACATTATGACGCACTGCGCTACCTAAATCTGGTGTGTTTGTTTCGGTCCATACCGTCTACTCTCCCCACACTTTCGTCCAAATTGTTCAAGTGACCACTTGTGGCAGTTTCATTGCCAAATAAGCACTAATCTGTTGCCAAGTGGATACTCTAACTCTTTCCGTCCCCTGTGTCACACCACGCTACCACCCCATCTTCGCGTAAAAGCAGTGATGGTAGTGGTTCGGCTACTCCTTCCCTTTGTTCCGCAGCCACAGTTGCTATCAAAATTCGTAGCTGTTCTTGCCGCTGTTGGTGTAGATGGATGACTACCCAGATACTGGGGACGACATCCCTGTGTGGGTGCCATTTCACAATTTCCTCCACATCCACCCGTCTTCCCCATCCATCCGACTTTTATGAATGCTTTTATCTCCACCCTTTCTCTGTCGTTTTTAGTCACCGTCGCCTCACTCGCACTCCCTCGGTGTTGCAGCGACGAATCGATGGACGTGTTGGTGAGAATGAAGGAGAAGGAATCCACCAACTCAATCGGACTTGAATCCACTTCCCTTCGAGACATTTTTGCATGTGCTGCAATTTCTGCCACCATTCGAAGGCTTTACACCGATTTGCTCCCGTGAGTGTATGAAATGCATCAATTTGATATTTATCTCTACAAAATTCTAGTGACTGTAGCTTTTGCATATCTAGTGATGCCTGCTCGTTGCAGTCCAATACATTGGCTAGGAATTATGTTGGCTTACTTAACTAGCCACCTCGAGGAGAGCAATGCAGATATCATCTGCGTTTCATTCCGGTAGCATTGAAATCATTGTCTTGGTTGTTGGGAAAAGTAACCGCAGCATTAAGTGTCATGATCTAAGCCAGTTCTGCGGTGTCGCCTCTTTTAGCACTGCATTTCATTGTGGTGACAGTAATCAGTATAGACGGTGGAGCAGCTCCAATCCTGTGACAATGCACAGGGATATGCACAAGGCTTATTATAGATTAGAATGCGTCGAAAAAGTGATTGCGTTGGAGGCAATTCGGACTCGCGAACAAGAATGAGTGCTTGGGAAGCAAACAGTATGGATGAGAGGGTGACTCACTTGATCTCCGAGTGTAGAGTGAAAGGGGCACATTATGATGATGTTGGGACTAATGGTCCGTTGGGCATGGGGTCTCGCAGGGCCAACACAGCTGCTGGCGCTTCATGGCCGCAAACTTGACCTTATGGGTGAATGGGTGGGCACATGAGGGTTGTTTACAGATGCCATGACCGGAAGCTGGAACAGCCTCAGTTCATGCGAATAGTTGAGCCGGACAGTAGTGATCAGGTTATCCTTTTCAATTGCTCTAAGGGTAATTGGGAAGAGAATGGGAGCAAATCTTCTGAAGTGCCCCACAGCATTGATTAACAATAGGAGCAATTGGGTTGACGCGTTTAGGGTGGGTAGTACTACAGTCTAAGACAAGATCCGCCTCTTGTGTCCGCTTTTATTCTCTCATCCACAGTGCTCAGCATGTAGCGTTTCGCCCAAAATGAAGTAAATTTGCATTACCACTGCGCTAACGATTCCCTCTTCTTCAGCTATGCGTTTAATCAGGCCTCCACGGGCAAACAGGCAGTAAAATGGCGAGTCGAAGTCGAAGTCAAATTCAATTTAGGCAGCGATAAATCGCCAGGTCTACGCTAAATTGCTCTTTTTTTCCAAATTTTCCAACTTACCATGGCACCAAGCAAATTCAGCAGGATAAAATGAAAGTAAGGAGGAGAAGTTGCGCACTAATCCTCACTTGGGAACATGTCTTCACCCACTTCACAGCATTGCTCACTCCTAGCATTGTCTCCTTTACAATCCAAAGTAGCGTCACGGATAATGGAATAAGGGAAAACCAAGGTAGAAATGCAACGTCGGCTTCCTGCATTACCACTTCTTAAGCTAGACACCAAGGTTTTGTTTCAGTGTCCTGTCAAGCTGCCTCCACTTTTGGATTTTATGGACATGAGGACTTGAAGACCAGGTCGAACCCACAGCAAACGCGAAGGGAAGCATCAGTACGGTGGTGCTACGATTCTGCTTCATTTTCTGCATATTGCAGCCCATCAAGCAGATAGGTGAAGGCACGAATACGAATTTATGTTGCCATTCCATCAATGACATCTGAAGCAGACGTACCACAACCCAAACCCAATGATCCTATCATTGACCAATGGCACAAGGCACTACAAAAGTACTCACACTCCTTCCCTTCTCATTGCCTTCAACACTCAGTGGCCAGTAAGGGATAAGGCCTTACAGTGAACAATAAGCACGACAGTAACAGCGCCGGTATCAAAACCTGGCAACTAGTTAGCACAAGTGAAAAGACGGAGGGAGGAATAAGGAATTTTACAACGAAGGGTTAAGCTGTAGAATTGTTGGTAAGTTTTGGATTAAAGTTTGGAAAAAAGAAGCTGTTATCTTGCTCGAGATTTCCTTTGCTTCTTCCATCCACTTCGCATCCTCTTCGTCCGAGTCACTCTCCTCAATGTTGATGAAAGCATTGAATAGCTCGGCAAAGTGCAGGGACATTCTGCCAATCTTAGGCCAGCTTACCCTTCACCAACTGCAGTTAGTGAGTTTCTGTCAAGATTGCCAAAGTAGAGATGCAAAAGAGCCTGCTGTGCATTTGTGCGCGACGGTGGGCTGTAAAGAATAAGCGTCTAGACATAATTGATGTGGTGGTGGTAACTTCGTGTCAGCAAACAATTCTTCTTCTTAGGAACGACAAAATAATGCTAATGAAATAGCGAAACTTGGTCTAGTGACGAAGTGCATTGATTCCTGAAAGCAGTGAAGGACATAGGCGAGCGATGTTGACATCAGTAAATGAAGAGCAGAGGAGTGACCACTCACAAGTAACAAATCAAGACCACTTGTATCAAACGCACGCATGATCCTTTCTTGAAAGCAAATTCTGTTGGAGTGCCAAGGCAGAAGTAATGCAGGGTGATGATTAAGCAAATTTACAACACTGACAGCAATCTCTTTATTCAGGCGATGTGGAGCAGTTGACTAACCTCGCAGTCACAGCAAAACGGCACATCTCTCCTAAATATTTCTGCAAAAATATGACCCATAGAACACACATGGATTCCACAACAATAGATGTCTTTGCTCAGCAACGTCTCTGGAGCGCGACAAAATAAAGTGATTGCCTACAACAATCTCAGATCAGTCAAACACCTTTTAGGAGTCATGAGCGGAACAAAAACTACTTCACGAGTCAACGTGAGAAGTAAGTAACCGAAAGGCGTGGTGTGCGCTTTCATCCTAAGGCTAATCCTAACCCTTTAGGGTATATGTGATGCAAGAAACTAATTAGTAGCCACAAATAAGTTTGGTGCAACCATCGAAGCAAGAAAGCGCTTTGGATCTTTAGAAGTTGCAAGTTGGTTGCCAGCTAAGTGTCATTTTGGCCAACCCGACTCCGTCTATAGGCTGAAAGCACTCCAAACCAATCACAATTTCAAGACACGAAGTGAAGGAGAGGATTCTTGTCTGCCTGTTTGTATGACACGTCTGTTACTGGAACTCTGCTAGGATTCGTAATCGCGGTCATAGCGGTCGCGCATTAAATCGGCATTGACTGGCCAAACTTCAGCTCAAGTTGTGGGAACAGAGGGCTCCTCGATGTCCACCCGAAGGCCATAATGCAACATAGTGCTTGGAAGAGTGGTGGTCTGACTCGAAGACCAGACCGCAGAGTGAAGATACTGCATGGTGCTTACATCTTTGCACAATGCATCGAATCACTATACGAGGCGGATTTGTGGGTAAATAGTTACTACGGTTCTGTTCATGAAGTGGCCGCGGTACTTCTGCATTGACTGTGGCGTTTACTTCAGTGTCTCTGCATCAAGGGTTGTAAGGGGGTGGCTCAAGCAAACTATACGGCCACTAAGACGCACAGGATTTGGCACATTGAGTAAAAGCTGGGGTATCAGATTAGCAAGGGCCAGAACTGACAACCTTCTAGACATTCAACCTTAATTAAGTTGAATGCGGCTACTACAGAAAAATAAATTCGTCAGCGGAAAGGTAAAATAAAGTGCGTAGCAACGCATACCTCCTCAAAGTGGCATCCTACCATAACGCAATTCGTAAGATGTAGCACTTTCTGCGTTTTTATGGGTTCAATGGCAATGCTTGATGTAGTAAGCAACCCAGGTACTCCGAGTACTTGTGTAGAGGCGGCCATGGATCTAGTGCATGAGCAATATACAGAGCTTTAACTGTGTGTTTAGATTCGCGTACACTGGCATGCTACCAACGTGAGTGTTTGACTGTGACTCTCAACCTTCACCATTTTAAGTCGTTATCATCAACTCTGCTCCCCGCTGCACAAATCAGAGAGGGAGATAAGAGACATTCATCTGACGATGATCTGTGGAAGTGTTGAACAAAAGAGGAAATCCAATGGGAGGTGACAATGGCTGAGGTGACTGGTAAGATATATCTGGGGTAGCTTTGCACCATGTTTCACTTTGGCTGTCGCCTTTATGGTACGTTCCATTACTTTGTCAGTAACGAATCTAAGGGACATTGCAAATGAAGTTAAGCGAGTTATCAGAAAATTCATTTGTCCATTCATCCAGCACAATGGCATACTTTCACTCCCGTAGCCATACTTCCTTATCGTGAAAACAACGATGACTCTCCCGAGGTCAGATTTTCGGAACTATGCGCTGTGTCGTACTGATTGCTGGCCGCAAATCCCCCATTCGACCAATGGGGATCGCCTTGTTGCTGTGTGAAGACTGGCGAACGGGAAATGGGTTGCTGTGAGCACTCAGTGGTACATGGAAGCTGTTAAGTAGAGCCTGTGTAAGAGATGTGAATGCCATCTGCGATGGTAACCCAATTTCAGAAACCATGCTATATTTTCTTCTGTGTTCGGCAAAAGGCATACAGTTCCAACTTATCAGAGCAGTCTGTTGTGAAGGTGTCACGGTCGAACTGCAGAGAGATGTGGTGGGAGAAGTTTTCAGTAGTAGACGAGGCGGACTTAATTTCGACACTGGTAAGAGGATAAGGCAATGGATGTGGAAATTGGAATGCAAAGTGAAGCATAACAATTGCCAAAACTCGGACCAATGCATTATAGCTGTTGGTGGAGATGTCACCCCATCAAGCAGTGCAGACCATCGACCTGTGATTTCCGCAACGTCTGCGACAGCTTGTCAACAAATGCGACAGTGGTTAAAATGGATCAGCAACCCGAAATATGAGATCATCACCTCCATGCATTGGAAACGGAAGTGCAAATGCCAGCCAGATTCAACGAGAATTAAATAGGTGAGCAGTCAGGATTATGCAAGCATGGAGGCAGACGTGAAGTGACGAGTTCGAAGTGGTGGTCGTCATCTCACCTCCTTCCTCCCTACTCAATCAAGGTGTGGCAGGTGATCTGAGGCTGCGAATCGCGTTCAGACCAGATGGTATGGCGGAATATTTGCACGATTGGTGTGCTATAAATGCCACTTTAGTTGGAAGCAAGCGATGGTTCAGTGAGTCCAAGTTACGTGCTGCAGCACGTCAGTCAGTTGGCTGGCATTGATGCACATATGTGGAAAGCAGGAACGAGAAACCTAGTGCCCTAGTGCGATTGCGCGTCACGTCGATGGAGGCAAGCGAATGCATGGGATGATGAATTCTCAAATGAACTGCGTCGTAACGCTAAAGTGTAGACTACTGTTTTTGTGCAATCGAGACCAATGATGCGTGGGTAGCAGAAAGTGGGTGCGATTCCAGATGGACCGCTACCTAGGCAGTGTCGAATTTCCCATAGTTTAGTGAGATGATAATACTTGTGAGCAAGTGGACCTCCTTCGATGTGTTTATGGAAGACCTGCTAACAGGCACACAAATCTGCACAAAGCTATTTGCGCTTGATGGGTGGGAGGCTCTTGACGCACACAAAGCATTCCCTTAATGCTCAAGCAACAGTTTTCGGGTGGGAGTTCACGGACACTTGAAAGAATGCATCATCACGATTAGAGTATGTGCCTATAATGTTGGAAGTGCAAGAAGTCTTGACTGTCACAGCGTCGCATGGAACGCACTTCGAATACTACGACACTCACTTGGCAGCGTATATGACTGCGCGAGAACTCGGAGGACGAGCAGAAGACTGGTAGCGCATTTTCATGACCAACTTATGCTCAAATCGAATTAACCAGCATGGTTTGATGTTGCGCGTTCGTCTGCCTTCCCAATCGGTAGGTCGTGGTGACAGGCTATATCTCTCAACGCAGCAACACTTGCCGGTGTGCACCCATCTGAACGTCGTTTTGTCTAGCGTATGGACCTAACACGGAAGAGAGTATATTGGAGTCCTTTATCACTACAAAGAAACATCTGAACTCCTGTGTTTACAGGAAGCATTCTTTGAGCATAGAAACAATGTAGTGATTAAGCAGGCACTGATCAAACTAACGGTTCACAATGGAGAATGTGGACAATTCACGACCTCCTTGTCAACTATAATCAGGCGAATAAATAGGTAGAGGATGTCACCAGTCTGCTATTTGGGGCAAATGTTGTCTGCTCAAGAGTTGGTCTGGGACTCACCACTGCTAAGGATTGATAGGAGTATAATTTATCATGTTTCAAAACTGCTGATACGACAAATGTCTCAGGATGGGTGGATATCCATGTAGGGACAACACCAGAACATTGTTGCTTAGTGGAGGAAAGTCCAGAGTTTGATTAGTGGTTGTCCCCATGCAACGCATTTTCTCGCTTCCTTGGCTAGACACTGCATTAAGCGTTCGAAGCTGGATCGATGGTTTTGCATCTCAAAGAGACTAGCTGATGAAACAGAACCCCCGGATGAGTCATAAACCGTGGGCCATCTACCGTGTCGTAACACTCACAGAGCTTTGACACGCACTGAGGCTTGACAGGGGAGTTGCATCACACCACGTTTTACGAAAAACGCTTTGACCAGCACTAACCAAACCCACCCGCCTGCTGATCCAACACAGTTTCCATTAATTCATAACTTAACCGACAATACAGTGCCCCAATGTGCCATGAAGTGACAATAAATGATGATCAGACACAAACCATCTCATTTCCGCACTGTTGCTTTCAACTTCCTTAGGGTAATTCAGCTGTGAGGCTGGTTATCTTGAGTCGTCAGAGGCGTTGTATGCGCATCATGACGTGTGAGTAGAGTGACGAGTAGTGACATGCGATCGTCCAAGTATCAACAAGGGTAGAGGACGGCGCTTTCGTATAAGCAGAGGAACAGGCAAGACCCTCCTCCACTGTCTACTTCCGCAGTAGATTGCATTTTGCAAACTCCTCAATAGTAAGTATGGTTTTGACGCGGAAGCAGCCATCTGTTCTCTCCCAAACGCACCGCATAGCATTTGAACTGGATCAATCGGTCATGATTGCAGTCCCACTGACCAGAGTAGGATTGCAGGTCCTTACGAGGCACTCGTCACGTGCGATGGTTTTGTTCATGATTCAGTAAAATTGGTCAGTAATGTCGATTTATAGTAGGCGGCTTTTGGAGCTAAAAGGCATGGGAAGAGTCATTGCTCGATCGTAAGCCTCAACTACCCATTCGTAAGTGGTCTGTCAGTGGATGGGTGTCTGTTGCAGCAAGTAGTGAAACGAAGATAAAGCATGACGGCTTTAATAATAGTGGCTATATATATATTTCGGTGAGGGAACACCGTTCAGAATTGACCTGCTGGAAATGTTTCTCGATGCCTGTGCACCACAGGATTGTTACTGGCATCATGGCGTGCTGGTCCGATGCCTTACAAAGATCTACTTCGCAGTGTAACTGATTCACTAACGCCTCCACAATCCAATCCGCCATCACGATGTCTATGCCCTAACCAAACACCAGCACTGACTAATGGCAGTGCGCAAAACCAACTCTTTCCACCCAATTGACGTCAAGTGTTCCGCTAGTAGAATTTTGAGCTAAACACACCAGATACTCATCCCATCTATTCAGCCTCCAAACATCAAGTAAGAACTGCAATCACACAGAAGACATTTGTAGTAAACACGCAAGAGTGAACGATTATCACACGAACCAATTAGGGAGGGAAAAGGGTCCTTCTTCAGAAGGGAATAGACTACTACCGGACAACTGTTGTGCCAAGAGTAGCATCGCTTTCACGCAATGTCTACAAGGAGGTTCGAACACGCAGTATCGACCAGTTGATCGAGTGGCATGATGTCATTTAAGAGATGCGAATTAATCTTGCCCAACTTCGTGGAGTCCAAATTGATCAGGGTTTCCGCGACGTTCGGCGCAATATCGAGCGCTTCAGCGACTTCATGTGCATCCGAGATGCGAATCACCTCATCAATGAGGGGTTTTTTGGAGCGCACCAATTCAAACTTCTCGTCCGTAAATATGAGCCTGCCAGGTACAATTGCCTCCACCTCCTTCTCCTCATCGTCTGCAGGATGCTCTACCTCCTGATCCTCCGTTGAATTGGCCACTGGCGGTGCAGTCGTCATTGCTGCC
Organism: Taenia hydatigena; assembly: GCA_036345935.2. Classification (NCBI taxonomy): domain Eukaryota; kingdom Metazoa; phylum Platyhelminthes; class Cestoda; order Cyclophyllidea; family Taeniidae; genus Taenia; species Taenia hydatigena. The sequence continues at coordinate 1,891,641 of JADWOT020000003.1, forward strand.
GCAGGTGCATACTTCGCGAGCGAGGGCACTTTGGCCACAAGAGCTTTTACCACCTCGTCATCCATGCCCCTCATGCATTCGTCAATGTTGTAGAGCTTGTCGAAGACCTCCTTCAATGTGGTGGAGGGCAGATGGCAGAAAAGTGCACCAAATTTGGGCACATGCTCAGCGACGTAGTGAAGGGTGCTCGCCTCCATGTTGGTTAGAAGAGCCGACAGGTTCTGGTGGTTCTTCACTACGTACTGAACGAAGCGTGGGTCCATGTTCAACATGGCATTGGCGAAGCGAGGCGAAATGTTTGGCAGAGTTGACAAAATGTCATAAATGTAATCGATGGCCATAATTTGGGGCGTATCGTACTCGAGAGTAGAAGGCTCTGACGTTGTCGCGGTAGTGGGCTTCGGAGTTGTGGAGGTAGGTGCCGAAGTATCAGCAACAGTTATTGGCGTCGTAGTAGCAGTGGTAGCAGTAGTAGTGGTGGCGGTGGTAGTCATGGCAGGCTTTGATGTCTTAGCCAGAGACCGTTGCTTTGCAGCATCGCACTTCCTGCCAACACACTTCTGACTGCGCGCATGAGGCATCTCACCACCACCACCCACGTGAGGCTCGACACCGAACAGGATGCTGTCGATGCTTGGCACGCTGGCGACGATGGATTGAAGAAGTGCAGGATCCATGCTTGCCACCACATCGTGGATGTTCGGCATCCATGCCACCATAGCTTGTAGAGCGCCGAATCCCGGCACGTACACCAAAGCAGATTGCAGCAGTGCAGCATCCACTGGCATGAGGAGTTGACGCAAGTTGGGCATATTGAGCAGCATTGATTGCAGAAAAGCTGGATCCACAGTGTGCACTGAAGTGGGATGGAGAGGGGATGGGGACTGCGACTGCATGGGGGGAGGATAAATGATATGCACACTGGTCCTCGCAAGGGGATACTGCTGCTCACCGTTCGGCAACGTATGCATAGGAACATTATTGTCTTGCATGAACTTTATCAGCAGTAGAGCATCATGGCCCCATACCTCACCCACTTTGACCCATTCAGGACCCAAATCACTGCACAGTCCACTCGAAGCACAACTCCTTCTCCACCCTGATGTCTGGCATTTGCCGTGCTTGCATCCGCGCCAGTGGTCACGGTTGGCAGCGTAGCAGCCTTGCTTGCCGACGGCGCCACTGTCCCTTGCCTCCTGCATGGCCTTCTGCAGAAGGATGGTGTGTCCACCACCACCACATAACGACGGTAATTGCGGTAATTTTGGGTAACCGAAACCACCAACTGTGAGGTAGACCAGCGCAACTGCCACAGCAACTACCAGCTGCATCGTGACGATATGATGCTCCTCAAACATGCTGCGTCTTTTTATACAGCCATGTGCAAGGTGACCATTGGTTCCCTCATCATGTCATTGAAATCCCACCATGCATTTTTCTTAAGTGAGCGCATTCATAGCCAACGATTTACTGGGTTTATGCAGACCAACGACCACATCCACCTCATCATGCATGCTTTAGTCTAATCCTGCTCTAAGGCTTCAATCGGTAGACTGCTACTGTCTCGGGAATGCGGAGATCTGCTTACTATTGAGGCGCTGTGCAATCTCGCAAACCTTACTTCTATGTCCTTGGCACGAATGCTTTTCCTAATACGCCACAATGAGTTGATGGCGAACTTGTTGATCCACGAACCACGGCTTCACCAGCCCTCTCTTTGCCAATTCAGTCCTATCAAGACCAGACGCAATTTTATCTCACCTTCCCGATTTATGCTAAAGCAGTTCAAATCTAAATCAGGAAATCCATTCTTTCCTTAATTATCCACACCCATGTCCGTGACAATAATCATCATCTTATAACTTTCTTTCTTTTCGACACTTTTTATGCGCCTGCAGCCTTGAGGTAGAAGAAGTTGGATGATTAGCAAGTAGCATCTATCTTAACTCTAGATCAAGAAGGCTGCCGTTTACGGTAGTCCTCAACTGGTGATACTGCTGCCACATTAATCATCGCTAGCAGGTGTGTTGTGGGTGCAATGCTGCGTAGCATTTAGTGACATTCACTTTCAGGACGTGGCTTATTCAACCCTTAATTCGTGGAATAATCGCCATGGTTCAAACTTGATCTCGCTGTTTGCTTCAACAGACTGAATGCTTCCCTTCTTTGTCGTTTGTAGATCGCCTTTAATAAAGGGCGGGTTTTGTTGCGGACCGAAATGAGATGCAGCAGATCTGCTGATAAACGGATGACGCTTGGCAAAGAGAGTGTGAGTAGCCAATGATTGCGTAAATTGAGAGATAGCGAGGTGGGTGAATAAACGGTTGGACTGTGAGAAGTGCCCTTTCGTAGGGCGAACACAATGAACTCTCGGTGCCACAAATAAGCCCAACATGTGCCACGTTGGCGACGAATCTGAGCTAAGTCTGTTGAATTAATCGCATCCAATGCATTCATTCCCCATCCATCTATTCCATATCCGTCCTTCTGTCCACCTGACCATTCATGTCAAAGCAGTTCGCCAATTTGGAAAAAGTTGGTGAAGCGAGTTGGATTGCAGAGAACTAAATGAAATCCCCCTTCAATTCAGTGAAGGAAGACGGTCCGTTAATCCATCACTGTTTAGAACACAGACAGTCTGTTTGGTGTTTTTCCTTTTTTAGGAGGGGCACTGAAATTTAATCAACACAAGTGATTGGTCTTTTCCTAAATTCTTGTTTAATTTTTCCTTGAATGAATTTTGACTTGTCTAAAGATTCCTCCGATTCTAAGAAAGCAGAGGTGAATGTTATAGGCGAAACTGGTAAAATTATCTCATAGCTCTGGTGTGAAAATAGCTAATTCTGTTAATTATGAGAATTACTTGTCCTAGTTGTCGTCCTCGTCGTCGTCATTGTCCTTGTCGCCTTAAGGACCTGATTCTGTGTCACAGTCAAGACGCTCTTAAAACAGCATTCCCAGTTGTCGAGATGCATTCAAGTAGATGTACACGAAAAAAGGCAACATTGTGGCAAGAGGTTGTAGAAGTTGGTTGATCTGATTGCTTTCGAAGGCAGTCCCACTTACGGCCATCCCGCCTATATCACCAAACAACTTAAAAGCTATCCACCAATCTGTTTCGGATTGTCCGATATCGCTAACGTTAATCCTACGACTTGACGTTGTGCCTGCAGATCCCTTGCTGTTGTCGAGTCCACATTGTCTACCACCGCATTCGCTGGAGTTCAGTTTGTAGTCCCCACGCATTAGTTTATAATCGACCGTCAGAAGAGAACCTGTCGTTTAAACACCAGAGAACACGTGTTGTTCCAAATGCAAAATGCCACTGATTTGCAAATTTTGGGTGCCGCCTAAGGAAGATGGTAAGTAGATGTTACAACGACTTCTGCATGTCATTTCTTCATTTGAATTTTAGAAGGGAAGAGAAAATCACGAAAAATATCTCACATTTAGTGATAAAACAACGCATGAATAGCGCCATTATCTGCTTGAACAAAGCCGCTAACGTGTTTGTAAACAGATACGCAGACGGAAATTAGGCTGATTTTATCAGAAGAGCTCTTTGAATTCAAAGCCTCCAAGTAATCTCTCCACCATGCTCGATGGTATCAGAAATAAGGTGTCTCCCGCATTTGCATGGGATGCTCCCTGTCCTTGTCGTTTGATCTGGAAATTCAACCGGAGGACATATTCAAATGCAATTGTTTGAACTGACTAACACAAGCTACTGATTCATAAGACGTGATTATGAATGTCCACGTGTACATTTGACGAGTCCTCACAAATTACGTCGTGCCATCGCAGCAAAGTGCAGTGGAAAATGAAATTAATATTTCAAAATTCTGATGCTAATTGATTAGGATGGTGACTAAACAAAGTAATTACACAGTTCTCTACTCCTCCTCGGTCGTCAACAATCTCAACAAGCGGTAGATGAGGGCAATGTATTTGTCTGGACTTCTGTCCGTCGATCACGCCTAATACATTGTAAATTCACGACTCCAAGTTGACGGACAAAAACTGTCTAGATAGAGGAGTGTACTTGTGTAAACATATAATTTAGATAACTGGCATTTCACCGCACTTAAATCTAACCGCGCATAACTTGTCAACGCCTGACCCAAAGTGAAGAGGACTCCAGTTAACGCATCATTGTCATAAAGCAAGCCGCAGATTTATGCGTACAGGTTCATCGGCTTCTGTAGTCTCCTTCGGTTTTCTTGGCAGCAAAGCAACCATTTCCGAGAGTGTCTTGTAGCGTTGTCTTGGGGCAGCCCACACTGCACTAGTCCTTATTGCATTGAGCATCCGCCGTGGATTCCCGATTAGACGGCGAATCATATTTGATGGTTTGTGAGGACCATTCAGCAGCCTATGCACGGAGTCGACTGTAAACGATAAGAATATTTCCTCTCTTCGCTGTTCACCCTATCGACCAGCGAGTATTCGAGTCGTGGGTTGAGGCGGCTGGGATAAAGGCATCTTTGGGATCGAAAGCTACAGGTATTTTCAGTCCACTGCTCTTAATACCATGTCACAGGCTACAAATAACTGCACCAACTTCCTTTTCCACTTATTTTATGGTGACTTTATGTCCACTGACCCAACGATTTCGTGATTTCCATTAGTGGAAGGTAAGAACATGCGTGGGAACTTTTCCGGACGGTAGCGAGATGACTTGACCACGCTGTCCATGAAGAAACTAGATGCTGCCGGGGGTGTGAAGAAGCAGGAGAGCATCTAGTTTTGTGTTTTCAAAAAGGAGTTTATAATGTCCTGTCAAACGCTCATCACTTACTCCTCGGGAAACAGTCATCCAGGTGGTGTGGCACCTCCAAGGAGTAACAACGTTATTTTAATCAAATCGCCCTTCATTTCACCAGTAAAATGACTTTATGATTAATGACTGTTTAGATTAGTAGGAACTCGTGTTAGGCGTCACAAGCAAAAGCGATACGCTTGGCCACCACTCAGACACCAAGCAGCCACAAGCCTAGAGGACTACATTTTCGGATTTACTTAGCCCATGTCTGGACTACCAATCAAGTGTAAATGCGTAGGGTCTGTGGCGGATTCTCCAACGCCGCACCGTGTCACCGACTACAGGCAACTTAGCGCATGTTAGGAGCTAATAATTACCTCCCAACCACTGGAATTGTAACAAATTGCACAATTGGGAACTAGTTAACAGTAAGAACCCATAGCATTGCCAATGAATAACGCACTCAATCAGTTGTACCGAGATGGTCTGTGAGTGCAGCTTTTATGGAGGCTTTTCATTAATTACCACATTTCTGATACCATCGAGCACGGTGGGAGAGGTTACCTGGAGACTTGGAAGTTGAAAACCTCTAATGATTAAATCTGCCTCATCATCGTCGATTCATCTGCTTACAAACATGATGAAGGCTTTGTTTAAGCAAACGATGACGCTGTCCTTAATTTGCTTTATCATTTGAAACCCAATTACCAAATAACTGCATGGTTTGTTGGACTTCGTTTGCGATACTCTCCTACCTTCTAGAAGTCAAATGGAAAATGGCATGTAGAAGTCATTGTGACATTTACTCACCATCCTCATCAAGCACCACCCAAGCTCTGCAAATCATTCACACTTTACAATTTATTATAGAGGCCAGTTTGTTAGCAACACTTACATGAAGATTGGCTGGAACCAGAGAGCATGAACTGATGGTGATCTGATGTCGCTAAAGTGTTTGAAAACCAACTGTTCTACTGATATGATTTTAGTAAAATAACTCTGAGAATATAGGAATTGTGAGCAATTTAAGTATGAAATTAGGCGCTATCGAAAACCTGACGGTTGTATTACACCTACGGATCAACGAAGTAAAAATAGATCTGCTTAGGATTTGACAGATCTACATGACAAGTAATGGTGAGGCATGCTCAAATCGGCCAAAAGCGTGGGAGGGATACGCATGCGTAGTTAACGCGTTCACTCCACATTGACACATTAACTATTAGTGTTACTTGTATATGACGCCCAATCCTTTGTCCTATGCGTGATTGGTATCAGATAACTGGAGCCCATAGCATTAATTCATCTTTCGGCACAAGAGTGGAAGATTTGGGCTGGACCTGACATAAGGTTAAACGTGTGAAGAAGTGTAGGAATCCTCGTTAGAAGCCTGGTTGTGCAGATGCCAGCATAGCCCGAAATTTCTAAGGCCTAATTTTACATGGCAATGATGATATTGGATTGCACGTGAGGAAAAGGGCGTTAAAGCTTAGCTTTATGCAGATCTTAGACTCGCCATGAGCGAGATGACAACAACATCTGTCTGCTAGAGGGAACCCGAGCAAAGATACAAGCTCCAGAGCAAACCAGCAAAGGGGAGCAAGGCAACACGAGGACATGGGACTCCGGCGAGGCGGATTTGAACCACCGACCTATGGATCGCTGCTGGCATCTACAGTCCACCGCCCTACCAACTGAGCTATCTCCGGGCGTCGCCCGCGCCACTTTGTTTATAATAACAACAGCATTAACTGCAGTTTGCTACCCTGTACCTGCTCTTCTTGATTTCGTGATTTCTTTACTTCGCACTGCTGATTGCGGCGATTTGTGTCTTAAACAAAGCCATTAATTCACCTACGGGAAAAGTCTGCTTCAGTGCTCTTAGCAATGGCAACATCTACATTTCTAGATGTAAACAACACAACTGTCAATGCTACTCAACTTATATGGACTTGTGGGGTGGATGGTCTCGGCGAACCCGATTAAAAGTGCATTATAAAGCAAGTGTCGATTGACAAATTGACCGACTTTGCTCTGATTTAATAAAATTGCCTTCGAGGGAAGTCTGTGAATGATTGTACACGACATGGGTGGGTGCTGCATGCACTTCATGATCTCATTGCCAGGTCGTGTTAAAGGACATTTTCGCCCTTGTAGTTGCTCATTTATAAGAACCAACGTGACGCATTACGATGCAAAATTTCTACGTGACATAGCATTAGAAACGCGTATAAGGGTTGATTTCCCTGTAGTCGTGGCATGCATACTCGAAATGAAGATTTATTCCAATTTGAATGCCAAACTAACTAGATAAGCGTCTCATGCGGTTGCTATTCTGCCAAACAAAAGTTGGCTGAAGAACTAGCACACACCAGTGTTAAATTATCAAAGGAGGGAATGAAATATTTGGGAATGCTTCCTTCCCAGCTTAGTCTGGGCATGAATGCTCACGACCACGAGTGATGCGCTGTGGTACTTCTACGTCCTTGTGGGCAGCCGAAGTGCTTTGTAATCGACCAAGCCCCTATTGGCATGGTTGAAGAGCAGACACAACTACTTTTACAAAAAAATCCTCAATGCCATTGTATGAGGTGAACATCTGTAAGGTGGGTTAGTTGCCAGTCATTGATGCCCAGAATGCGTCGCATGAGTCCTCCTTGGAAATGATGCACTGCTCAAATTCATGGCTGAATTCATTAACCGATGGCTGCTGTTCGGATCCTACTCCGACAGGAGCTCATAATGCTGTGGACTGTAGCATCACACTCAAAACCCTCATTCAGTGGAGAAGGAAGACGACCACCTCTAGGAAGAAAGTCCTGCAAACGGTCAAGTTTGTAATCTGAAATAAATAAAGATGGAAAAACTATTCCAAGTAGGCAAGCTGTGCAGACATCACTTGCTTAGTGATGAGGCCACCATTTGATGCTAAAAAGGAAAGAGGCACACCATGATTGCAGACGTCACTTGTAAACGATTTCGATCCGCTTTGGCTGAGAGGTGGCTTTTATGAGGATTGAAGCTGCTGCAATGTCAACAGTAGCGTGTTGACATATTCGCAAAAGTGTTTAATAGACTGGGTGTTCACCTTTCCTCGTTTGGCCATTTTTGGCTCGGATGAGTGGAGCGAATGCAGGTGGGTGTCATTCCCCATCACTGGGGACGTAGGTAATGAGGTGGAATAATGAGGATTATGCACGCTGGCAGTAGAACTGGTGCTGTTGCGAGTAGGTAGAGATACAGGCACACGCGTAACTGAACTTATTTAAGCTGTCAGATTGACCACTGTATCATTCTAAAGCGGTTTTGTCGCGTTGGCACGCCTGTTATATGTGTGCTTGACTGAGTTTCTTTCTCAATATTCAAAAGGAAACATTCGACGAACGCGCTTCTTGCCACGGAATTGTCGCTGTGTGCCTTCGGAGGGGAAGGGTACCCTCTAGACCAGCACGACCTTCATCAATCTTCCTCGTTAATTCAGTCACCAACAAAATTTTTCGCTGCCTCCTCTCACTCTGCTTGTTTTGGGGGATGCAAGGCAAAACTGCCTGCATGCTAGTGGATTGTGTGAGGGAAGTCATGTAACGAAGGACCAAAACCTGAAATCCTTAGTTTATATAAGTCAGTTTTATGCAATTAGGAGGCAGTGGCCTCCTTTGTCCGTTCTTCACATTTCCTTTTCTCCTTACCCTATGGTATGATCTCATGATTTAAAAAGAGTTTTGTTGCATCGTGCGCTTCTTTCCACTTCTCCTGGAATTGAGAGATGATGAATAAGCGAAGAGCCTAAAATCGCTGAGGTCTTGAAAGACAGTCAGGGCGTGAATAGGGCTTCCTGGCCTCACTCTACTCATTGCATGAGAACGAAGGCTAAGGAGGAAGGGACAAGCACTAAACTTATTGTACATCCTCGTGAATGCGTTGACACACTATTGCCATTACATACAGTGATTGCACACAAAGGAGCAGTCCTTACAACAGAGTTGGTCGTGGCCGTCCAAAGTGGCTTCATCAGGGTATGTCATCATGGCGCATGACTTCCATCGCATTGGATGACCACCCCGCCACAAAGCCGGAGATGCTAGAACAATAGCATTGTCTTGGGTTGGATCAAACTCGTAGTCCCTCTCTGCTATGTAATGCTCGTCATGTTGCTGGTAGTGGAAGGTGAGCAAAACCGTTCGAATGTATTAGTCTGATGGATAACTAAAGGCAATGCGCACTGATGGTGACCAATGGTGGTAGATGGTGGGAAACGTAACCAGGTGACGAAGTAACAATGCTGTTGCAAAAATGTATTGCTTTTACATTTGGAGGCTTGGAACCAATGACTGCTCATAAAGCAGTCAGTGCTGATAGGAAATTGTCCGTGTTTGCTGGAAGAGAGGGAAATAATGAAAAATAGCTGAAGTGGTACGCCCAACAACTTACCGGCAGATGGTCCGAATAGACTCCAAACATCTCGAAAAGGCTGTGCTGTGCATAGGTATGCGCTTGTCAGTGTGCGCTAATGCTGAAGATGGAGTTGAACCCACCAAGCCTAAGTTGACTGCATTACAGCCGTCCAACCCACCTAAGGAAAAAGTGGAGCGCAAGGCAATTCTCTGCCCGGCAATGGCACTGTCACTGAATTGTAAAAATTGCGATGTGGCTGGCTTAACGCTCTAGAAAGCTGGAGCTGGAGAGTCGAGTCAGCGCTTAGGTGCACGAAGCGTTCGGCAAAGCACGTTTTGCGTCATGGAATTGTCGTCATCTGCCTTCGAGGGAGGAACGTACTCTTTTCAACACAGCTGCCATCACTCGACTCTGTTCATTGCATCATCACCAATAAAGAGTGCTCACTACCCGTTCTAACTCTACTCGCTCCAAGGAATAATCGCAATCGGAGCTCATCTACGAAGAAGGATGTGGAGACGCTCAAGTGATCAGTGAATTACAATCTATTGTGGATGGGATGGCATTGCACGGATACCTCTGATTAATAAATGGAAGCCACAATCGTTGTTGACTTGAAATAACTAAGAATGTGGATAGCATAATCGCAGCTGTTTGTATTTCAATGAAAGCCAAGATGCAGTAGACTGTAGGGCCGTAATCGCCGTCCAAGCTATTTCACATCCACATCCTCGACATTCAGGAATGTTACACAAAGTTGGCACCGTTTCTCTGTTTTAACGGCAAAGCTCCTCCCACTCCTCTTTCGTGCTTCCTCAGGAGTAGGTCTCAATACCAGATTGAGTCACATCAATTAATCAGCTCAAGTACATCATTCGCCAGAAGCAATGCCTCAGAGGTGAACACTTAAGAACAATTTTCCACTCATCTGTTACTTTAAGCAGTACCAACATTTAGCACCTCATTCGTAAGCTATGCACTAACGAGTAATACCCACATCCGAGGCCTGCTTTACTTGTTTGAGTGCCGCAAAGTATGCAGGCTGGATGAGCAGGACCTAAATCCACTCTTCTCCTCTGATATGCCAGCAAATCATGGTGTGTCATTGGACATTCCCACCGAGTGACTTCTGTAACACCCAAGGTTGAGGGAACCAAAAACACTTGATGCAGTAAATGAAGTGAGCCGAGGCAACACAAATGTGGAATGAGCACAAGTTAAATGCGACTTCTTCCTCCAGCATGATGCGATCGCTAGAAATAAACTTGGAGTGCAAAACCAACTAGTTCCTTGCCCAATGGAGGCCTCGATGCGTCTGAATTCTTGAATCCCAAGTCCAGAGCGTCCAGTGGTCGGATGAATTGGTTCAAGGTCATTTCTACTCCACACAGTTGTTTAAATT